>JAKTZZ010000087.1:0-15102 GCA_030579035.1 Gotozyma siamensis
CTTTCCTGCCATTGGTGCTGTTGGCGTCTTTTTACGTGCTCTTTGGGGATATGCCGGTCAAAGAGGAGGAAGTTGATGTTGATGATGACTTGGGTGAGTTCACGGTGGATCCAGCTGAAACGTTGAAGCTGACTGAGATTGAGGAGAAGGAAACAAGTGGTGTGAAGACATTCAGAGCGGGCTGGCTAACTGTCACGAGAGAGTACCACCCTTTCATCAGCAATGCCAGTGATAAACAGTTAGATGACAAGAACACAGAAAACAAATCAGCATACACTTCCCTTTACAAGCTGGTAAAGAGTGGCAAATCCAAGAAACAAGACTCTCAAGGTAATGAGAATAGCCAGGAGGCAACACCTGTTGTGAAGACGAACCAGGCTGTGTCAAAAGCTGTCCGTCGTAAGAATAGATACTATGGGGTACTTAGACATGGTAATCTATTTTTGTACAAAGATGAATTGAAGAAGGACGTCCTACACGCTATTGTGCTATCTAATAACGTGGTTACTATATGGCCCAGAAACTTGCTGGATGCTGAATTGTTTAGTAAGAAGAGCGCCATCTGCATTCTGAAGAAGAAATCCAGAAGAGGCTCAGACGCTCCTCCAAAATTGTCCTCAGCTTCATTGAGCCAATTTGATGAAGACTCGACATTGGATATATTGGATAAAAACACACAGCCTCCAAGGAACATGGGATTCTTCATCTATCCGGAAACTAACTATGAGAAAGAAGATTGGTATTTCGACTTGATTAAAGCCACCAAAAGAGAAGAATTTGAAACAAGCGGTAGCGAGTTTGACAAAATTGAACCATCGGTATATGCTAACACATTGCATTTCAAAACGGCCGATATTATCTCCCTTATTCAAACATTGCACTCATCTGAGGGTCAATTGCAAACTCGTTGGTTGAATGCAATTGTTGGAAGACTGTTTTTGAGTTTCCAACATACAGAGCACTTTGAGAACATTGTTAGAAACAAGATAATGAAGAAGTTGGAGAAAATCAATAAACCTGGCTTTTTAGATGAATTCCAAATCAAAAAGATTGATGTTGGTAACTCCGCTCCATTTATTAGTGATCCAAAATTGATTGAATTGAATCCTGATGGATCAACCAAGATTGGTGTTCATTTCACCTACAAGGGTAAAATCTCTATGCAAGTATCCACTAAAGTTAACATTAAATTTGGATCTGCGTTCAAAGCTCGTGAAGTGAGCTTGTTACTTGCTGTTACACTGAACAAACTTGAAGGTCCATTACTCATATCGCTCAAATCGCCTCCTTCAGCAAGATTTTGGTACACTTTCGAAGAAACGCCAGATATGGATCTAACTGTCGAACCTGTTGTCTCACAACGTCAAATTTCTTACAGTATGATCAATAATCTAATAGAAGGCAAATTAATAGATGCTGTCAAGGATTCCTTGGTTTACCCCAGTTGGGATGATATTACTTTCTTCAACACCAGTGATGAGTTCTATAGGGGTGGTATCTGGGATACCAAAAAGAGACCTGAACCAAATACTTATTCAGTTGATGAAGAAGAAAAAGAGGAATTTGCCAACGAATATGGTATTGATGATGAGGATGATGTTACAGTAAATACAGAGATTGTAACTGGTAATGACTATAGTCAAAGCGAAGAAGGAGGATCTTTAAGATCAAGAGATAGTGAAATTGGTACTTCCTTAAGAAACAAACCTTCCATTTCAAATTTAAGAAAAAAGACTGAAGCTTCAGTTGACACGTCTAACGACCAATTTCTATCCAACGGATCATTCGTTTCGAAATCGCCAACATCCCCTCCTTTCTCTCCGGCTGAACCACCATCCAGATCAAGCACGATGCAAATCTTGACAGAGGAGGCAAGCGCTGGTAAGAAAACTATATCTAATGGGTTAAAGAAAATAGGAAAATGGTATTCTGAAAAAAACAAGTCATCAGGTTCAGTCCAGTCTGTTTCAAAAGCTGGCTCATATAAGGCTCCAGAGATGATTTCACAGAGAAGAGCCACCTTAACTAACTCCGACTCACAGTCTAAGTATTCTATGAAGAATAGTTTCACTGATATGAAATCAGTCGGTTCCAGCGATGATCTTGAGTCAAGTCCAAAGAGTAATTCACATAAAACTGCACCACAAGCACATAGCTTCCCTCCTGAATATTTGTACGGTCTGAATACTGATCAGCCAGATTTTGAAAGACAAACCAAGAATAAGCAACCGCATAAGACACAAATGAAATCACCATACATTCCTGAAATTGAGGCAGGATCACCTCTAGATTCACCTATTGAGTTCTCAAAAGTAGTTTTCCCTAAAAGAAAGCCAGTTTCAACTTTAGAAACAGACCTCGAGAAACCGTTTTCAGAGTCTAATAATGACGATGTATTGGAAAAAGCATCACTTGAATCTGGTGAGCATTCAGTGACTGAAGAGGCTTTAACAGAACAAGAAGATCCAAAGCCAGAGTCTGTCTTGAAATTTTCTCCACCGCAGTTGCCAAACAGGGAAAATGCTCCAAAGTTGTCCCCTCCTGCACTTCCAACAAGAAAAGCTCCACCAAAGTCTGCAGAGACTTCTATTTTAGAACAGGATAATGAACCAGAGGTGCTACTAGCTGTTGTCCCTCCAGATTTACCTCCAAGGCAAAGTAGTGTTAATCACTCAGCCGATTTTGAAGCTTCGAAAGGTGCAGATGATACTGATTCTAGTACAAAATCGTTAGGAGACGAACCTAAGCAAACAATTTTAGAAGCGAAATTGGTTGAACCAAATACCGAAGTCCATGCTGAAAAACTGGCGGATATTTTACCATTAGTGGAGAAGGTCACTGACCCAGACGCTAAGACTCGTGGAGCTGATTAAATCTCTTGTGTATGAAATAATGATTGCCAAAAAAAAAAAAACATTCAATAGTGCTACATGTCCCGTATAATTAATCGTAAATTCGTTAAATCAAAGTATAATTAATGCCGATCATCACCAGAATGCCATCCAACCTATATACATTTGGCATAAATTCTCTAATGACGTCGCTTGCTGAATCAAATAGTCAGCTTGACCTTGGACACCAATTGGCAACCCTTCTTGATCAAGGATACCTCTAACTTTTCTTCTAATTGTGCTTAGTGCCCCCTTGGGAGTGTTCCTTGAATTTCTCTTGTGTAGCCAATCCATGATTGGATCATGCAAAAAACTTTCTAAGATATTCATCAAAATCGTTTCGTTGTTTCTAATCAATTGTAAAGTAACTTCGCAGGATTTTTTAAAAGTACCTTCAACGCCAGTGATACCAAATGCGTCAACCATATTACGGGTCAATCTAAATGGCACTCTCTCAGGAACAGTCAAAGTTAGACCTTTTTCAAATAAACAGTCAAAATCAACATGAAACAACCCACCATCTTGGCGGAATAATAAGTTCTCACCATGTCTATCACCTAAACCCAACATATAACCAACCATCGACATAACAGCTGTTGTCCTAGTGTAGTTGTTTCTGGCATCATACCAGTCGGCGGGATCAGGAAAATTATCAATAAACCATAGGTATAACACTGGTGGATATTTACTCATGATTTCTGTTTTGAACAGTTCTGCCTTTTCAGAAATATCACAATCAGTGTCAAGAACCCTTTTGATAGATGCAATATCAAGGTTGATTCCTATATTATAGTAATTTCCTCTTAATATATCCCTCATAGTCTTTGTATTCTCCACCCATTCAATGATACCATAGTTTTCGTTCAATGGAATAACAGCATATGTGGAGATATGCAATTTTCTCTGTTCAGATTCATAATCCTTTTCTAACAAATGGTCAATCATTGTCGTGAATTCCATTAATTTGGCATCTTTACGTAAATCATCATTAGGTTTACAAAGAATGCTATAGTTCTTACCATCTGAACCCACCAGGTATAAACGTCTAGGCTTTTGCATGGATGATAGAATATCAACTGTATCTTTGAACTTGGTGATTGTAACACTTGATGAATTAGGAAATGGGTTGTGAGTTTTCAAGTTTTCAACGGATGAAGGTAATGTTATTTGAAAATTTGTCTTTGTTGGAACCACAAGTGGAGATGGTGTGGAGCTAAAGTCAAAAGCAAAATCTTCTTTCAATGATAAAGAGCCTCTAACTTTTGTTGGTACCTGATGCTTGGACACACTAATTAACTGGTTAAACAACTGTTTGGCTGACTGTAAAATATGTGCATTTCCCATCTTTGGATTAGTGCTTTCTGAAGAGGCAAACAAATCTAAAATCTTCTTGCCCTTTCTAGATCTATCGCTTTGAGTTGACTTGTATTGTGCAAGAATAGACCATAATGCATGTGAATGATATTCTTGAACCACACTATGGGCTAACCCAATGATAAGTTGGCCAGTAACTTTATCAGGATGTAGTAAACGTGATAAAAGTTGTGAAAACACAGTGTACCAGTAGAATCGTGGAAGTTTCTCTCCAAGTTTTTGAATATCATCATAAATTTGCAATAGATTCTTCTTTCTTTCTGATAAAACAGTGATTTTTACCGAATCTGATAATTCATTTGGGATTTCATGGATGGAGTCTGCAAAATCTAACCACACGGTCAGAAGTTTAGGCAATGCTTCAAACAAATACTTAGTTCCAAATGAAATAGCTTTAGAGTAAAACAGAACAATTTTCTTTTCGTTTTCCCCACTTATATCTCTAGGATTTAGCTTTTCAGTACCACTTGTCTTGAGATCCAACAGCTTATTGAAGTATTTACCAAGATAGTAGTATGGTTTCTCCCAGGCATTGTTGATCTTGGCAGCAGCATAATACTCATCCACGATCTTCTTTGAGTTACTGTTATTGGAAAGTTCTAACCATTTGGTGTACTTCAATTGAATCACAGCTTTCTCCCTTGATGACATTTTGGAATTAATACTTCGATTTCTTAAATCTTCAATGAATTTCAAAGCCCTTGAATGATCACCTTGGGCCCAGATTAATTTAGCATATTCGAAGTCAGTGTCTTCATGGTTCATGAACACTGCATGCATGATAGCTGACGTGGATAGATCCAGTCTGTTGTGCTTTCTAGAAATTTTCGCCAAATTTAACCATGTTTCACCAGCATCCACTCTGTTCCATGACTTATCAGAGATGGAATCAGCAGATTTCCTAAAAGATGAGATGAACCAAGATGATTTGAAATCGTTCCCACTGTGCTCTAGTCTTGAATCAAGATGTGATTTCAAATATTTTAAAGAATCGGATTTTCCTGAATCATTCAATATGGTATCCATGTCAGATAAAGAGTGCAATAACACAAGAAATGGTTTAACTTTGTTCAATGAGAAACTCTTATTAGCACCAATTCTAGCTCCCAACATAAGATAAATATTATCCATCGATTTCTTGTAACTGACCAGATCTTTGTTTTTGAAGTGTACAAATGACTTACCAATGTAATAATTGATGAGATTGTCATTGTCAGCGAAATCTTCCAAGATCTCTAGCCTCTGAACCCAGTTTTCCATATGATCTAACTTTCCTGATAAAATAGAGGATTCTAAACCCAAATCTAGCCATTCCTTAGTGACATTGTTATCCGTGACAAGCAAGTCGAGCTTCTCCAAGACATTTTCATATAAATCATGATCAAACAGGGATTTCAACAGTCTAGTATCAGTGTCTAGGCTTTTCTTATGTGCTTCAACGTCACCTAAAGCATTCAAACAGTCTTGTGCCATTTTCCAATTATCACTATATTCAAGTTGTGTAATTCTATCTTCCAAATTCTTCACTGGAAATTTCTTCAATACACCATCAAGAGCATCATAATCACCAATGTTGGCATAAAGGGTTTGTAATGCGCCAAAGCTATCGGTCAACGCTTCTTCATCTGCTCTAAAACATTGTTCAAGATAGAGGACAGATCTTTCAAATGCATTTGATTGATATGATCTTTTAGCCATCAAATTATGAGGGATTGAATCAAGTAAAGAGTTCACTTTACCAATTGCACTATCTGGTTTCTTGATGTTCTTCTTTTTCAAGTACTGTTTTCTTGAAAAGACCCATTTTCTGAAATAATCCAATAAACTGAAAATGGATTCGTAAACTAGTCTCAAGTTTTCAATGCCCATATGGTGAATTTCTTCGGTATCATAACTTAAAACGTTCAAGATTTCAACTTTGACAATTCCAAATTGTTCCTCATCACCAGCAACGACTAAATGCAACGCTGCAAACGGTAATAAGAATGAACTTATTGAAATGTCTTGATCTTTGACCAAACCTGAACTGAACTTGAAAATTGGACCAGCTTCACCAAAGGACGCCCTTTTTAATATATCCAATGTGAATAATCTTAACCATTTAGTATGCCCTAAAGTGGCAGTGAAGATGGGATATTTCATCATCGTGTACTCGCTGGGAGTAATGATGTATTTCGAAGAAACCAATGGAGTCAATGTTGATTTAGCAATCTCGCTAAACTGTGACCAAAGGACTGTCTCCGGACTATTTTCGTTCAAACTAGAAAAGTCAATGTTGGATAATCCACACAGTTTTAACAATTCTTGCATTGAGTAAGCCAAAAATAGTTGATTTGTGGGTGAATGCGATGACCAAAATGCAGGGACAAGATACTGGTTTAAAAACTTGAGTATGAATCCAATTCTTTCCCTATATTCTTCAAAATCTGAAGATATCATGAATTGTTCTTTTCTTTTCTCCAATTCGAATTTATTAGGGTCAAGAAACCCAATTAATCCAATACATTTGGAACATTGGGTGCAAATTTCATCATTGGATTTGAATTTATGCAAAATGCTGAAAAGAGAAGTCATTAGTGATTGAATTTCTGAGCCGAATCCATGTTTCTCTAACAACACTGAAAAGAAAATTTTTTGATATTGAGTCAAAAATCTAGAAAGGTCAGCCAAACTTTGTTTAACAACATTGATGTCATCAGACTGACATCTTCTAACTATGTCCTTCAGTAAGATGACTGGCTTTTGCTTTTGAATTGCATTCATCACCTTGGAATAAATTTCTGCCAACTCGTCAATTTCAGCAACTGAGTAAAAAGTGAGAATATGTCTTGATCTGAAACTTTCAGACTTATCAAACAGCGTCACCATCAATAAATGAGCTTCCTGTTTACATTTCCTGTCAAATTTGTTCCATTTTTGAATAATGATAGCAATGGATTGATCTAATAATGTGACAAGGTGATTTTCTTCCAAATTGTTAATGACAATTTTCCAGCAATGCAATGTGGCTTCAGTTAAAGAATCAAGTTCCAGAGCATATGTCATACACGTGTAGATTTGCGGCAAGACCGAAACAATTGCTGAGCCGGAGATGGTTGATAATAATTCAATTCCATAAACAGATTTCAACTTATCACTGGAGGCTTGTTTACCTTTCTTATCACGAATAGATTCGAAAAAGCATTGTACAACACCTAAGATATTTGATTTTAAAAACGATTGAAGTGAATTTTTCTTGTCAGAATTAGGGCTCCAGCTATCCAAGAAGAAATTGATTGCTTTCATGATTGAATCTTTATTTTTCTTCTGTGGATCATAAAACGTTAGAATTTCCCAAAAAACAGTCACTGATGTTATTAATTCAGAAATTGAATAGTTCACCATTTCAGGACAAGCATTGATAAGGAGAGTGTGTAGTTTAGAAGGTGTTAAGTCAGGAAATGTCATTGTCAGAACAGCAATCACTTTAAATCTTGTATCATAGACAAGATTGAACTTATCTTTGTTTGAAGCGCTTGCAATCTTACCCAGCATATCCTTCTTATAATAAGTCAACAAATATGGAACTGTATTGGATGAAGTTCTTTCCAGGATTGACTCTGCTGAAACTTCTACCAGATGTGAGATTCTTTGTGCAATAAATGGTTTTGAGTCCAATTGCTGCGCCATTTTAACACTAATATCGGGTAATATCTGGCTGAGTAGCTTCCATGTTGAGATTTCTTTTGCAATTGCAATCATTTTCAATTCATGAAATGAGATAGATGATTGGAAAAACTGGGAAGAGAATAAGAAATGTGTCAATTTGATTAAAAATGCACGGATATCATCATCTAAAGCAATTGTCAATTCACCCCATATGATCATCTGTGGTTCAACCACCCGACTGACTTCTTGATCAAGACCTTCTAAGAGAGTGAGAATCACTGATAGGTTATGTTCTTGAATATGGTACTTAGCCAATACAAACAATGGAAAAATAACAGCTGAAGAAATTCTAACTTCTCTAGCCGTGGAATAGAGGTTTCGCTGCAAGAATGTGAAAACCAAATTTGATGATGTTATCTTTGGTGGTTGATAATGAGTATAAAGTTTGTATAATGTGTTTAAATAACACATGTTGATGACTATGTCATTTTTTGGAATGTTATTCAACCTTTTCATCAAGAAAGAAACAATTTCAAAAGATATTGGATTGTCTTCATGATGTGGTCTTGATGGGCTAATATGACTAGAAGATAAAGACGATAGCAAACAAGAACTGCATAATCCTGTTTTAGGGTCCAGTTTGTCAGACAAGAAGCATAAAACTGTCCCCATTGATGAGACGATGGAGAATTCATCCGTTTGTGAGATTATTGATAAGCTGTTTATGGATCTGATCCAATCATTGATGGAGTTTGGCTGGTCTGGAGATTGATAAGGTAAAGATTTCAATAATAAAATCTCGTTTGAGTAGGAAGGGTCAATTTTCAATTGAATTTCTTGTCGCAGCTCTTCAAGATTACTGTTCTGAAAGGGTGACAATGTTGTGATGATTTGAGTAGGATCCAGGGATGTATTAATGAGTTTGAGAACTTTCTTTAGGGTTGGGGAAATATCATAGTTATCTATTGAATTGACAATGTTGTGAAGTTGAAGAGATTTTTCAAAAATTGCCTCATTGTCTTGGTCTATAAGTTTATTAAAGCAAAAAAGTAATGCATAGCTTAGTGATGCTTGAGATTTTATGAATCTGCTGATATATGAAGAATGCAAAAGAGTATTAAAGAAATCCAATAGTAACTTCAATCTGGTGAAATGAATGAATTCACCTCCCAGGCAGTACTGCAGCAGATTGATGACCATATTGGACTTTATTTCATCTAGTTGAGAGACATCAATTGCATTGGCGAGACCTGATATTCCAAAGTCAATCTTTCTTGAAATGGTCTCAAACTTCTGATCATATGAATCATCCAACAGTAATTGATCTCTGATTTCAGGATCTGTCAATATGGAGAACAAATTAACAGATATGGAAAGATTGGCCAGTAACTTATCTTGGGTTTGTGATTTGAACAGATCGTTCAAGTAAGCATCCAGCACCGTGAGAAAATAAGTCTTGATCTGTCTCTTGTAACTTAAAAGCCTCAGTTTGAAAGCAATCGCATGTATTATAGTGATGACTGTATGTTTAACAATGTTGATGATTTTCTCGTCTATCGTTGCAAGAAGAGGCACCAATGATTGCAAGATCCACTTAAAAATGGGCACTTCCGACTGCTCAGCTTTCTGGTTCAAAACAAGTGGCTTCCTCTCTATGATTTTGTCCACTGCACCCAGGCAATCGATCATCCAAACTACTGAATCGGCTTGAGGTGGTTTCTGCCTGGACTGGATTCCATGTTTCACAATCATGTAGAGCGCTTTCAGCTGGTGCTCCAGCGAGTCGCCCAGCTCATCGGGCCGGTTCACTGCCGCCTCGACAATCGCTCCGAGCGCCTGTGTCCCCACGAAGCTGCTGCCCATTTTCGGTTTATAGTGATTTAAAGGTAAATAGAGAGGCAAAATATTTCATTAATAGCTAACGTGATTTTACGTAATCAACAGTACTTTACTACTTTACGCGTTCTACACGTAAGAAGGGCAATGATGTGCGGATTTATGTGTGTGTGCTCTATGAGTCGTGTCTTCGTGTCAGATAAATGGGGCCTTTTCCTCAGTTTGATCTTGCCACTTTGGTGTTTGTCAAGGGACAAAATTTTAACATTAATATTGGCTTCTTGAAATGCAACTTCTCCTCTTTTCTGCTTCTTATTGTTCTTTTGGGTATGGTGTATCTATCTGTGTAGTGCATCGTAGTTCACAGGACGCCTGGTGGTTGGTCAGTATTGAAACGTAATAGTCATAAATGGTTTCAAACTTACTTAAACAACAAGATGTGAGGTTCTGGAGCTATGAAATAGGGTTAGTATAGCTGTTATTGATTATTTTGATATATGATATCAAGAGTAACATACCATGCGTTTCATAGTGTTCCCATCCTAAGGACTGGGTTATTCCAAGCCCACGCCATTCATCTTCTAATAGGATACGTAAAGTTCCTGTCTCACTGTTGAAGTAATCACTTGGGATGGCCTTTAACATCGGCTTAGGAAGCATCACATGACTGAAATTCGTGTTAGTAATAAGTGTCGATATGGAAGTGTTGCTATTGGGAATTCACGTACCGATACTCGTATTCATCATCGGAATATCTGGGAAAAGAGCGTGTTAGTGGTATTAAAGACAATAAGAAAAGCTGCAATACTCACCTTGGAGAGTAGTGGATGGACTCTTGAAACTCCAGTACACGCGCACGCTCGGCGTCGGTCAACTGGCGGCCTCTGAAACTCATTTTAACGCGAGATTCTGGTTGAAAGTGGTTAAAATCTTTCAATCTTGTGATAAAAATCGCGTCTTTTTTTTTCGCTTTTTCACAAAATCAAAACAAAAATAGATGAAAAATAAACAAGAAAAAATACCTACATCAGGCAATTCTCCTGATCTGGACGAGCGTAAATAAACAGTGAATTTTTTTTTTCTTCAGTCAACTGAAACTTTCAAATCGTTGTTGAGAGAACTGATATTGACCTTGTTGAGGGTTGATCTGTTCTGATTCACCGTTGTCCAGTAAAAAGCTACCATCAGGTCCTCCCTCTTCATTTGCAAAAATTTATTTGTTTCCCGTTTCGATTTTGAGGCATCGTTTCATTTTTCAACGGTCATCTTTCAACCTGAAATTGAGTTCACTAAATTTATCCCTATTCACAACATTAATTGTCAACTTCATTCGTTTTTTTGGTCTATCCAGACACCCTCAGAATAGATTATATCAGTCTTACCACCCACACATCCTCAGTCATCTTGATCCGCCGCACCATTTGCTGAAATCATGTCAAAGTTCCCATACATTGGAATCAAACCTGTGATCTCTTCAAAAGCAACAGCACGGTCAAGTTCAGCCTTGATCAATGATCTGGTTGAATCGGGGTATGATTACGTACTCGCTTCAATAACTAATAATCAATATCGTGAAAAGGCAAAGAAACTATTCCAAATTGCAAAAAGTAGCAATCAAGAGTTGTATGTACCTGGGCCAGGCTTAGAAGATGTTAATTTATTTGAAAATGAAAATTTGAACCGTGAAATTGGATTGATATCATCATGGATTGAACTTGAAAATAATGATGAGCAAATCTCTGAGTTTTCTAAACAGATTGTAATGAATGAGATTCAATATGCTAAATTCATTGGCCTCAAACATATAATTATTGCACCACCAAAGAATTTAATCAATTTATCGAACTATTCAAAAGTCCTAAAAGATGTGCTATCATCATGTGAAACACATCATATAATAATATCAATCTCATTACCAATTTGTGAAAACATCTCTTCGGATAACATTGATTCAATTGATTGTTTCAGTACCTGGGACATGTGGAATTCAATAAGAACAAGTTGCGATTATCATTCAAACTTGAAAATTTCATTAGCTTTGCCCAAGAGTCCAATCCCCTCCATGGTGATGGATAGATGGTTTGCAGAACCTATCTCATGCATCTTGATATCATCATCAGTGTTTTTGATTAATAATAAAGGATATCCAGTCCTTTCAAAACAAAACCAAATCTTCCTGACACAATTCAGTATCAAGAACCCTATTTATTTACTTCATGGTTTGGAGAAAACCACATCAGATACACCAGACTCTTCATCATATATGCATTATATCAACTATCTAATTACCAAGAATCAAAAGGAACTTTCCAAAATGGAAACATTCTCCATCAATCATAACGATAGACTCTTACCACCATTACAACCTTTAAAAAACGATCTTGATAATTTCACATATAATGTCTTTGAACAAGATGAGGTTAAGTATGAACTTTACAAGAAAGCAGTGCTTCGTGCATTGAAAGACATGTCTCATTTAAACACGATAAATTTAGCTATTGTTGGTGCCGGTAAAGGAGGACTTGTCGAGGTGGTTTTACAAGCAATCAAAGAAGTAGACATCAAGGCAAAATGTCACTTAACGATAATTGAAAAAAATCAAAGTGCATGCATTTATTTACAGTTAAGAAATCAACAAAAATGGGAGAACTTCATCAACATTTTAAACATTGACATGAGAGACTGGAGTCCTAAAGAGAGTCAAAACGTTATAATTAGTGAACTTTTGGGAAGTTTTGGATGTAATGAACTATCTCCAGAATGTCTCAAACCTTTAGAAAAATATCTTGATCGTTCATATGGTACGTTTATTCCACAATCATATACATCATCAATAGCGCCAGTTTTCACACCAACATTACATAAATCTTTGAAAGATCATCATAGTGAGAATCACAGTTCAAAAGTTTTTGAAAAACCATACGTTGTTAAACTTTTAGAATATTGTTTATGTTCAACAAAGATTAATGATGTTTGGGAATTCCAACATCCTTCATTCAATCCAAATTCCAAGAAAAATATCATATCCACATTCAAAATCAAATACAAAACTGTCCTTCATGGATTTGTGGGATATTTCAAAGCGAAACTATACGATGATATAGAACTCTCCATTCTTCCGAATAACCATACCCAGGATTTGATTTCTTGGTTTCCCATGTTTTTCCCATTAGAAACTCCATTATATGTCACAGATGATAATGAATTAGAAATATCATTGTCTAGAGAAAGAGAAAATGGTAAAGTTTGGTATTCTTGGGGAATGGAAACTTTTATGTATCTTGTTATGCCGGGTACTGAAAATAAAAACGATAATGAACTTCAAGTAAGAGTTAGAACTGGGATTACAAAGATTCATAATCATCGTGGAGATTCTTACCATATTGATGAATTGAGTACTTGATGAGATCAATGACACTAATAAAAATAATAACCTAATAACCTAATATAAGCTTAATAACATAATCTTCATCAGATCTTCTACTGTATTCCACATTCTAAGAGATTAACATTCCACTTTCACCCATTCAAAAGTCACGCTACTAATTCACTAAGTCAATTTTACAAATGATAGCTCTGAACCTTGAAGTCTGAGATCATAGAACATAAGGTTTTGAACGCAGGACAAATCTTGGATCGGCTTTATTTTCAATAACAGCCGTGCGGTAAATCATCCAACTTTTTGACATTTGTAATGAAAATTTGTCCGATGATTTAATAATCTGTATCAACTTTGCATGGTTCGGATTAACTTTTGGGACAAGGCTTTTTTTAATTATACCTCAAACTGCACGGATTCCGACACGGCAGTAGAGATTTTTCAAGAATAGGGTGTTTACAGGAAAGATGGTGTACGGAATTGGAATTTTCCTGGTCAAAAAGCAGCTCATCAAGGGTTATATTGCCATCATTTATGTCAATATTTACTCATTCACTAACAAAACGGATGTTTCTAATAAATTATCCGCATTCAAATCGTTCGAGTTTTTCCGTGGATGAAAATCATGAATTTCTTTTTTGAATTTTGAATCGTAGTTCTATGCAGGATGAGGTAGCTCTTTACGAAATAGTTTTTCCGTTGTTGGCTGAAACTCGAAACAGTTTGGAATAGTTAATCCGAGAATTGACTTGTTTAGATTTAGAGAAGTTGAAACTAACAAATCAGGGTTTAGAATTTGGGATTTAAGATTTAGAAATAATCGAGTTCGGTCAGGGATTGGCTTTTGTGAGGGCAACTTCGAATGTAGGTTCAACCAGAGAGTGTTTTATTGCTTCTCACACCTAGGAATTGAGACTTCAGCAAGCTTTAGAGAGATTCAGTGGTTACCTTTACATAACTGTAGTCTTTCAATTGGCTGCTCGACCATTTTTACTGGTAAACGTAGTCTTAGACAGCTGATTAATTTTGTCTTTAGATCAGTGATTCGTCAGTCTTGGAGACCATTGATGCAGTTGATGATGGTGAAGTTGCTGTTAATCCAATAGGTTATCAATTCAATCAACTTCGGACTACGATGGGTCTTGGAATCAATCTCGGGCTTCCAAATAATTACTATCTCTGATTTGTCCATTCTAAAGTTTAAACCGATACGGCTCTAACTTATTCATGTAACTTTTAGAGATTAAACCCCTGATTAAAATGATGAGTGTTTGAAGCGATTGGGCATCCACTTATCAGAAACAATCGCAACTTTCCTCAGCTATCATTTCACTCACAGAATATCTTTGATTTCCCTATTCATCTAAATTTCTAACGGTAAAGAGACGATCATTGTTGGTGAAATTTAGCCTAAAATGTACCAATCAAGATAAAATAGTCGCTTAATACAATAACCCCTCTCGTAAAATCAAAACAAAGGGCCTAATTGCCCATGCATTTCGAAAACCAATTTCTAAATGAGGGGCAAATGTCCCATTGAATGATCACTCAAAACCCTGTTCCAATATTCTCCTTTTCCTTTTCGTTTTTGGTTGGATGTTTCCCGATCTGTAAAATAGCCTACACCACAAATTAAAATTTTACCAACTGTTAAATTTACCACGCTATCATTTCATCGACTCAATTGCGAGTATCAGGGCGTATATAGACGTAGACTATACCCAACGAGTCCCAAAATTGAAGTTAACGCACTACAATATCGCAATCCGATCGTTAAACTAGTTTTGACAGGAAACGTTGCGGCATTCCAGGGTTTTAATCGTTTGGAAGTTAGAACTCCGAAATACGATCTTTAAATTCGCGACCGCATTTTAGCATCTCTTTGGGTAGTATGGCCCGAAGAAGTATTTGACACAGCTGGTTACCTGGGTGCTCAATGCTTCTATTAGGTGGGAGATATACTACGGTGGGTGA
>JAKTZZ010000088.1:0-14617 GCA_030579035.1 Gotozyma siamensis
ACAAACACCTAAACAACAACTTTAAACCATAAAAAACAGATGAATCCAACCAGGAGGAAACACAGAGCAGGCCTCACAAAGTTCGTGAATATCCAGGGAATAAGGGCGCTGTTTGATTCTGAATCTATCGTTGATGGGAAGGTCAAGACCTGTCCCGAAGATCCACTCCTCCATCTAGGTTTGTTTACTAAACTTGTTAAGGAAGTGACCACTCCTATCCAGGTTGGACACAATTTGAAGGACAGCTATGGGATTTCCAGCTATGGAGGGAGACATAAGTCTACTGTGTTCAAATACATTATTAACGACGGAGCTTCTAAGCCTTCTGCTAAGGTTAATTTGCAGTTCGAAGACTATGACGTCCTTTCAGTTTATTTGGCACAATTAGACATAGACAAGCCCCCAAAACTTGATATCGAGGAAGTAAAATTCTCTGAGACCCAAGCTCTCTTGGAGTACTTTACTACTCTTGAAAATGCTGAATTGAATATTAAGGATATCAAGATTTCAATCTCAAGATTTGAAGCAAATGTTATTGGTGTTTTGTCAACTTACAATATCTATAGAGTCAAAACTGCTTATGAACTGGTTTTGATACATCTGGTTATCAGAGGTTTGGAAAAGCACATTTTCATTTTCTCCATTCTGAAATATTTGAACGTTCGAGGACGGGCTCAGCTGTTATTTCGTGAGTCCAGGACGTTTTTTGATGATTACGCCCCAGGCCTGAACTCGCGTATTTATGAGGTGATTATCGATAGCCTTCTGATTCAATATACAGAGAAACATACAATCTCTGCCATTAAAAAGTTGAGAACAAGGGTTTCCGAGAACAGGAACGATTTCAACGAACATGTTGAAATTTTGTTCGACGAAGACGAAGAACTGAGGCAAAACGATGAAGAATCTTTTGAAGAATCCGATGAAGACATCATCGACTTTAACGACCACTTAATAGAACAACAGCGTAATAATGCCGAATTGGGAGAAGAGGTTATGGAAACAGACAGCGATCACGCTACTGACGAAGAAAATGAACATATCGAAGAGGAACTTAGTGACGCTGAGGATGGTGAGGATGAAGCGGACGATTTTGAAGAAGTTTTCGGTCCAGGAGAGCTGGATATGGTTCCGGACGATTTTCAATTTGATACCAAAGAAACGCTAGAGAAAATCAATGACTTCTCAGAAACCGGTCTTCTTACCAACATAGTGAACGAATCAGAAAGAAAGATTCTTGTATACCTGCTTAAGATGGTAACAATGACTGGAGCGTTTTCTTTCAGAACATTTGATACCATGACACAGACAACAATCATTTAAATAAAGGCAGGTCGTACAGGAACCTCTTACTTTCTAAAGCTACATTTTTCAGAGAGATAGACTCCAAGGGTGATCCGTGGTACGGCTTCCCTATTCTGACTCATATTTTGTCCATATTGAAAAATGGGGCACTGAGAGAAAGTCTAATACAGGATGGTAATAGGATACACTTTTCATTTACGCTACATTCCGATGCATGTAACATGACAAAAAAGAGTTATAGTGGAGCTGAAGTTTATGTGCTGGTTAACAACTCAGTTCCCAAGTCGTTACAAATGAAAACTAATCTGCTCCATACTTGGATGATTCATAAGAGTCATCCAGGAGATTCAGTTGGGATAAATGAATACTTGGCCTTCATAAGATGCGAATTTGAACATTGGGCTAAGCCTCAGATAATTGAAATTGATGGACAAGAAATGCAGGTAACTGCTAAGCTAGATTGTTACAGCGCAGATCTACCCGCATTGTCTAAAATCATTTTGTCACCAGGTATAAGAAGCAATTTCTGTTGTTTATGGTGTCCAGCCTCCAGAAGCGAAGACTTGAAATCAAGAGAACCTTTCACAATGACCGACTACAAGAGATGGTTTGACGAAAAGGATTTCAATCCTTCACCCACGCAATTTGGTTTGAAAGGCCAAAGCGATCTTTCTTCTGTGCTTTCTTTTCCAGAACAAATTGTACCTGATATAATGCACTGCGCTAGTGAGAACCTTTTTCCAAAGGTTGTAAGCGCAGTGCTGGTGTCAAAAAGAAAGAAGATAGTGTCTGATATAAATTTGCTTAACCAAAAAAAACAAAAAACGAGATTTTGTTTTAGTGATCAAAAGTTCGTTACATCTATTTTTACGAACGATACGTCGCATAGAAAAGCAAGTGACAACCAAAGATTGTCAAGACTATTGAATTATTTTTTGCTTGATCCAGATAATGAACTACAACTAGAAGAGGCCAAACGTTACTTTCAAGCAGATACATTTCAAACGGTTCTAACCCTAAACTCCTTATTGGTGGCTTTGCACTCATATACGATGGACTCATACACAATATTGATGGAAGTGTACTCCCTCATTGAAGAGAGAGTGATAAATGACAGAAATTTGAAAATTCTAACATCCAATATGCCCTTCCATGCCATTTATCACATCATCCATTTTCACTCAAAGTCGAAACTCAGACCAATTGACACTTACTGCTATCCTGCTGAGAGAGCATGCAAGGAGGCAGTCAATGGTTCTGGTAATCATCGTTTCAGCTTTAACTGCTCAGGAGCAGCGATTGCGATTGCAAATATTTTCAAGTCAATTGAGATTATGAAAATTGTTCCAAATCAGTCTGACTATAAAATCAAAAGGGGAAACGAAGTTAAAGAGCTCACTCCAGAGATCAAAGCTAAGCTCAGATCATACAATAGAAGATTTAGAATCAAATTTTATCCATCTCCTGGTCATAATAGAATTAGACGGAGGGAAGGAGATAGGGAGAATCAGACGATTGAAGTCGCCGTGTTTAAAGCAAAGATTTACTATAAAGAGAAACTTCTGAGAGATTATGCAAGATTGAATTCTGATTTAATAAAAATAAAACAAAGTTTGTGTTTGGTTGACGATTCAGGAGAGGAGAAATGTTCGATGATTATCTACGAAAACCTTGGTGAAACACAGCGAAAGTTCATTCCTTTGTCAGACTCCATCGACATGTTAGTCTCTGAGACAATCAAGGAAACGATGGAGCAGAGGCAACTTCATACTTTAACTGTTGGAACAAGAAAAGTGGTACCTGTGAACGTTTTCCCTCTCGGAATAGCTGACGCAGAAGAAACTTTGTTGTACGTTGATGACGAGTTTAGATATTCTTCCGAGTACTTCATAGACAAATCTTGAGACAGGTATGTATGATCCATTTGCTGATGTCTTATTTGAGCTTTTACTGACGGTCCCAGCATTGCTTTTCATTGTTACAACCATTAAATAAAGTAAGTTAGCATTTGATAGCCTTTTTACTTATTCTTACTAACAATTAAAGATATTTTGAGAACGAAGAAGAGTGTGGAGATATGGTATGTACTTCTGATAGTATTTTGAAGAGCTTATACTGACCCATAATGCTGCAGTTACTTGATCTGTTCAACTTTTTTTTGTTGAAAGTATGTTACTTTTTGAATCGATTTTTCAGGACGCTATACTAACACTACTACAAGCAAACCGCCTGGAAAAGGAAGAAAGATATCTGTTTTGTATGTATCATCTTTTAAGCTCTTTCTGAGGTCATTTACTAAACGTTTTACTCGATTTAGCTGCTGCTGTTTTATCATTCAAAAGGTGGGAATTTTGAGAGTCAGTTTTTGATCATTTTTGAAGCATTAGAGTCGATTGGGGTCTAGAAATCTATGCTGAAACAGGGTGAAATGCTGTCCGTTCATTTTCAGAGGTTGTTTGTTATTTGGTTGTTGTGTAAATCGAATATATCGCTTTTGCAATTGCAAGCAATTTGCAAAAGCGACAAAATTATTGTAGACAAACGAAAAAAATACGAAAAATGCAAATTTGTCCCAAATTTCGCGAGACCACAAAAAATTATATTTTGCTCGCTTTACTATGGGTTTTTGCTAACAAAGATTTTCAAAATTCCAAATTTGTCCATAGTAAACTATAACCGCAAAAATCGCAAAAAAAAATCGCGAAAAAAGACAAAATCGTGCACAAGGTGTATGTATCTTCTTTTAAGCTTTTTCTGAGGTCATTTAGTAAACGTTTTACTCATTTAGCTGCTGCTGTTTTATCGTTCTTCACAAAAAAAGATAGGAATTTTGAGAGTCAGTTTTTGATCATTTTTGAAGCATTAGAGTCGGTTGGGGTCTAGAAATTTATGCTGAAACAGAGTAAAATGCTGTCCGTTCATTTTCAGAGGATTTGGTTGTGTAAATCAAATATTTCGTGCTTAGAACGAAAAAAATACGAAAAATTGTCCCAAATTTCGCGAGACCACAAAAAATTATATTTTGCTCGATTTACTATGGGTTTTTGCTAGCAAAGATTTTCAAAATTCCAAAATTGTCCATAAAAAAGGCGAAAAAAATTAGCGCAAAAAGACAATCAATTTAGCCGCCCAAGTTCTTTTATAGTATTAAAAGAAACAAACGAGTGTACAACAGAGCAAATACACTCTCTCCAATATTATTCCGTCCCTGTAAACCTTTCACCCGACTGGCGATAGTCCCAGTCAGTGTACCCTGACTCTTTTCTTTCTAACCGCCCAAGTGTTGACAACCATCCCTACAGTTAACAATTAGAATTCAAATATCTTTTAAAGGTAAGATGAACAGTACTGTCTCTTCTTGACAACTTGAAGAAAAACAAGACCTAAATTCAGGGGTTTGGCGCTTGCACAGTCATCAGTCATGATTCCGATAGATAAAACTTCCAGCAAACACTTGTGGAGCGGTTAGTGAGCTTTCTTTCATAGACAAAAATAATAAGGTTGGATGGTTATGATTTCAGTTTATAGTGCACTTACGCAATATTTTCAGTCCTCTCATATTTCTTCCAACAGTAGCTGTTCAATGAAATGAAAGAAAGAAGAGTTCTACTTTTTTTTTATTTTTTCATTTTGATCAAATGATTTGGTCTGTTATTTAATATTGAAATTTTGTACTGGCTCTTTGAAGATCTAATTAGATTAATTCTTGAATCTTGAGCAAATGGTTCTTGGTTAATTCGAAAAATACCAGTATACTATACTAGCCAGTTTGAAACACTAAACATCAAGAATCCCAACTAACAAACAGGGAGAATGAATCAAAATCGTATAAGAGATAAGCTGAAGGAAATTACCCAAAACTTTGAATTTCAACCCCAAAGGAACTTGAGTAGTTTCAACCATGTTGCTCTAGGTGAACGTTGAATACACCTGAAATTACTCTGATAATCTTAGACATTCTTTATTTTTACAATTTAGGCGAATAATTAAATTCAATTTGCCTAAAAGATTTTCCTTCTTCATATCTTTTATACTACTTATGACATAGATAATGAAGAAACTTATTCTCGAAAGAATAGAATTGAGTTATCTACCCGTCATTCCTTCTCCTTGGATGCATCACTCCGTTCCTCTTTTTTTTCTTCCGATCAAAATAAAGAATAAGTCGGATCGCTTCTGATGGTGTTTCACAGATGCACAGATTCTTGCAAAATGTCACTACCTGATGAATTTTTTGTAAAGCTTTCTAAATATCTAGGAGACAAAGAAATCATTATAATGTTCAAGAATCATCACTTGCAGACAAAAATTAGATCCACAACATCACTGTCTTGAAGATACTAAACGAGCTTAACGATAACACTAGAACCTGTAGGTAAAAGGCATATTTTTAGTTAGATTACCAGTAGACCCCCTTCCCCTTCGTTGTATCACCAAATGTAGTCAGTACTTGCATACAACGAACATTATTGTTGTCTACCATCAAAGATTCAGCTACAAACATTCATAATGTAGTACGTAACTCGACAATTCAAAAATCAATTTCATCCTGAGGACAGTAAATTGAGATAAAAGATAAGAGAAAGAAAAAAACTAAAGAAAATCTTGAATTATTTAAAGCACTTTATACAGCAAAAAACATGAAACAAACAATGTAAATCAGCCGCCCAAGTCTTTGTACCAAAAAGAAAGTAGAAAAGACTCACAACTAACTCAACTCACTCTATTTTTGGTGATTTTGTCGCCATCAGGATTCCTCCGTACTGGAAACACTTTAGCTAGTTTTCACTTTGTTTCTCTTCTTAGCCGCCCTAGTAAAGTAAAAGAACTGCATTTGATAGTAAGTGTCAAAAGTTTATTTAATGGAAAATGGAAGTTAGAGTTCCTTGCTTCAGACCAAATGGAAACAATAAAGTCTCATATTCTTTTGCAATTACGCCGAAACGTCCTGTGATATATTTCAAGCATGGCTAAGAAGTTATAACACTGATTTATGTCGGTTCTCCCCCTTTTGTGCATAAGAGGGCATCAATTACGGTCAGGCTAGAATTTAACATGAATTGAAAATTCCAACACGCTCATTCACCATTCATAGATTATTCCACGCAGCTTTAAACGGATACGATTTCGCCCAAGGAATACTACATAACTTATACATCGGACAATAGAAGAACACATCGAATCCAACTAGGATTTAGAGAATGAACTAACGACATACACAACGTATTATTACATTTTACCAGACTGTACATTTTCTTTGTTGATTACTGAACAGCTGTAACTGTCATATACCATGAATTTACTCTAGTACAACATCTAAAGCGTAGGTTCTTGTTGGAAGATCACGTGACATTACCTTGTACATTAATTAGATACATATTAGATACATATTATTTTTTGATTTTCGATTTACTACCACTATTATTTCACTCAAGGCTCGACAAAAAAATATTTGTCATAATTCGCCGGTTTACATGAATCAGCACAAAACCTTCTTTTCATCAAAATGCCTTTGAATTTGACTCAACGTTGTAACTTTCATAATTAAACATCAATCAATCAAAGATGACTTATAAGTTACTCTTCTCACTTCCCAAATAGGCAATTTTTAATACTATTGAAAGTTTGATGAATATATGAATAAAAATATTCAGCCGTTAATTCTTTGGTAATTTTGAGGAATTTGGAATAACCTAACTTCATTGATCTTGCCATACCATTACAAACGCTCGAATGAAGAAAAACATAGCTGAATTTGAAAGCTGAGCTGTAAAGCGGCTCCCTCTACGTCGACGTCTTTTAAAGCGACTGGCTTTTAACGAAAAAAATAAAATCATTTTGTTCCCCTCAAAATCACAGGATCATATAGAGCGGTCCAAAGTTTGAGATTTTTCAGCAAATAAGAAGAAAGATTTTGTTCTCTGAACTTTTCCCAACGGTTTAGAGGAGGACCAAAAACTGAGTGAGATCTAGCAAACTTTTCCTCTCTTAATATAAGGGCTCAAGTTTTCTCGGTGCTAGTGGTATATAGTTCATAAACGGTGGAGTTGGAATCTTGAAGGAACGCATTATCTCAAAATTTTCATGTCTTTAAAGTCTTGATGAATCCTTAATCAGTAATTTAGCCATTGCAATTGATGATGAGTGTGAGTCCTAAGTACCCACTGCTTGGATAGGTCAGTTCGTCAAGATCGGTGATTTCGCTTTTGGCAAATCTTGTTTCCGTTTCTTCTTTTAATGGACTCTCATGCACTGTGGACGTGAGACACTGTTCTCAAAACTCGTCTTAAAACTTCAGGCAAAATTGGTTTGGCGGCAAAATCGGCATTCCACAAGAGATGCATCTGTACTATCTTCCCTCTCGACATTAGCTGACATTGCAACAATGGTAGGCATCAGCCCTTTATCTTCGTATAGTTCCTGTAAATCATAAATCATATGCTATTTCTATTCCATCTTTATATGGCATCTGAATATCCATCAGGATCAAATCATAGTTCTTGCCTGTTTCTTCTAACCTTTTTTTATATTTTTTCAAAGCTTCAATACCATGGATTGCTGAATCTAGAGTGTACCCGAACTTCTTCAGGTGTTGTAAAGCAACTCTAGTGCTGATCATTTTATTTTCAACTAATAAAATTGTTAATGGGAACTCATCTGACAATAGCATCTTTGGTTTCTCATCCAAGGACCAATGCTTTCAAATTTTCCTTCACTAATGGTTTTGTTGGATTTGTAGGTTTTGGCTTTTCATTCGCAGGAATAAAAATAGCCTTCGCGATTGATTTTGATTTGATTCTTTCGAATGGAAATAGCAAACCCTTGTGGTTTTTGGTCAACATGTTACTCGAGATATTCTCATCATATGAGTTCATAATCACTATTCTATGACCACCAATAGTATCCAATACCTCTGGTTTCAGCTCTTGATAATACTTGAAACTCAATAGAACAATGGCGTAACTATCAAAGCTTTTCAAATCCGTTGTGTCCTTCAAAACATAAATTTTGAAACTAGTTTTGGTACTAAGTTCCAGAACTAACAAATCACGGACAGCACCTTCATCCTCAATTATTAACATTTTCTCTTGGGTTGAAACGTAATATTTTCCTTCTGTTGGAGATAATGTGACTCCGAAAGTGATTGAGAAAAATAACGTTAAAATACCGCCCATCAAATCAACCAGTTTCTTGGAAATGTCCAAACCTAAACCGGAACCACCAAGGTGAATTTAATGGCATTATCTAACAAATTGATGATAAATTGTCTAAATCTAGTGATACCAGCCTTGATAAATTCTGCACCAGAAACTCTTTCAAAGAAAGCCAATTCCAATCCCTTTTCAGCAGCTTGTTCAGAAACCAATTTCATTGACCGAGAAAGTGCTTTCTTCAAGGTGTAATGAGCCATTCTCAATCTTGGAGAAAGTCAAAATAGCATCAATGATGTTCAATGTAGCCTTAGATGATGATTGAATTGTTTCCATAAATCCTTGTTGCAACGGATCTAATTTAGTGTCAAGAAGAAATCCAGCTCATGCAAACAATGAATTGAATGGAGTACGGATCTCATGCGATGTGTTGGCCAAAAATGCAGCTTTTTCTTGAGTTGCTCTTCTGCTGCTTTCTTTGCTAAGATAGTGTTATGGTATAATTTTGATTTATTCAAAGCTAAAGCAGCTTGAGTACAAACAAGGCCAAAAGGTTCAATTTTTTAAGAGTGACTAATTGTGCATCTTGTGAACTTTCAATATAAATTGCACCAACAACTTCAAGTTCACTCTTGATTGGAAGACATAAGGCAGATTTCGGTTTTGATTTGAGGAAATAAGAGCAGACTCCTCTTTAATGTTTTTAAACCTTGACCTTTGGTGTTTGTGTAGTATTCACCTGTTTTAATGACGTATCTGATCAACGCTTCAGGAACTGCAAATGGAGTTTTTGATACTTCCAAATATTTAAACTCTTGTGGACCTCCGACTGCTTTGTATTCAATATTACTACTCTCATTCAACAAAGCCACTGCAGAGTAATCAGAATTGGTGACAAAGAAGACAGATTTCATAGTTTTTCAAGGATGAAATCAACATCATTTCAGAAATTGCTAGAATCAAATTCAAAATGCTCATCATTTCAATGTTATCAACCTCTGGTTCGAACGAAAAAGCTTCTGTGGAAATTGAATCTCCTCTCAAAACTGATGACAAGATATAATTTATTGAGGATCTAACTTCGTTAAGTCTTTTATATCCTGGCGCATCGAACAATTCAATCTTCACCTTCAAGAAATTATCAGCATAAGTTTCTTTCATTTCAGCAATTTCCCTTTAATTTAGCGGAATGATTTTTTCAAATGAACAGTTCTCTTCTTGCCTTTGAAATTACCATAAAGCCACTCACCACATCTTTTGTTGGTACAACAAAAGTCTCCACAAAGATTATTCTCCTTATCTGCATCAGTTGCTTCTGTTAATCGATCCAGAACTATGTCAGAAACGTCTTAAAGTCTTAAAATCTCAGCCTCTATGCAAAGACATTTTGACTCAAATAGTTCAGGGGATTGAACTTTACGTGCATTAACTAGGGTGAAACTTTGGTGAGAAATCAAGGAGATTACAACTTTTAGAGCATTTTCAATTGGGACCTTCTAGGGAAAACTTCATATTTGACTAATTTTGAAGGATCAGTCATAAGTGATAGAACATTGCACTGTAATTGACCTTCAAAGTTCAGAACAAAAAGAACACTCAAAAACTCAGTGGAATTCCAATTAAAAAACATTGGACTTCCCTTAAATATTGAAAGAAGGCAGGTGGCTGAAATTTCAACTGATATACAAGTTTTGCCAAAAAGAAAAACTTTTTTTTTGGTTCTTCCTCAATAGTAGACTAACTTTGCGAAAGTCTATGCCTTTGTTTGTATCTTAGCTATCTGAATGAATGAAGTAACTCCCACGCCTAACAGGACCCTCATGCTCAAATTTTTAGCTGACAGATCCTACCAGCAGAATAGTCTCGAATCTCAGAAGTAAAGTGACGAGCTCATTCAAAGAGCGGACAGTTTTTTGAGGTTTGAGGTTAGGATTTATCCAGCTGTAATTTTGTCTTTAAGATGATATGGAAACCGAAGATTTGGCTTGAATAAATATGAATCCTGAATTTCTCATTTTTAATCACTTTCTTTGATCAATCAATTTCAAATTTAAGTTAGTAACTGCAACTTTACATTTAACCTTACAGGGTTTCCAAAACTTCCTCCAGATAAACTCTAGTTTAATTACTTGATTAGGTTATTCACAAATATTTAATAATATAAATGACTTATATGGTGTTCAAAGCTCGTTTTTTTGTAGGACTTGCCGCTTCTGGTTTGAAAATGGTCTAAGCCAATTTAGTGAGAGAGATGGACACCATTCTTCGTTACCCACTAGATTTAATTACCAGTGGTCAGCCTCACACGTTCCAGAGCTTGTTGTTATGCGAGGAAATGTATAAGTAGAGCACTCAGTTTCCCAAATAAGAAGTGAATTACCTCAAAACGATTCATGCCGTCCTGATAGTCGATTCTACGCTTTTGATTAATCGATGTGATTTTAGTAGATCAGTTGCTAAGAACAGAATAGAATATATGATTTGCCAGTATTTCTCTGTTTCTTCCAATGGCTTTGACTCGAACAAGAGGGAGGGAAGATATAGGACCAATCTTGAAGGATATACAACTTTCAAGAACACCCGTCAACCCAATTTTTGTGTTTTTGTTTTTTGAATAGTCAAATATGCATGCACGTATCACAGATGCGCATTCCGTCATGGTATTGTCCTCGAAAGAGATTCTGCGATGTTGATCACTCTAGAGCAACTCTAAAGGCAAAAAAATCTAAAACTTTTGAGTTTTGGACAAGAGTTTTGTTGATCATGTGAAAGAAGGCGCTCGGAAGTAATGTCAGTCTAAGTTCACTGCTTAGTTCATTAACTGTGATGTTTCTAAGAGTTTGTATGTCTGCTGATGTAGGGATCCACAGATACAAGGTACAAACTTAGAGTGAATTTTAAAGTTCTAAACTAGCAGAAATTGGATATTATTCTTTGGACTAGAGCCTAGAAACATAGGGAGAGGAAACAGACTAAAGTCTGATGTTCTTTCATTATTGCCTCATAATTATTATACATAAGTCTCTGCCAAAATCCCAGATAGGCTACAGTCATTAATGTATAATGATTGGCTAGTTTGAGGCAACATTCTCAATGTGGCCTATTTTACCAAACCTCAACGATCAAAAATATCGTGAGGACGAGTGCTTATGGGTACTGTATATACTTGAGACAGACTTTGGGACTTCAGTAGCTGGTTTTACCTCTCTGACTTGGCTTTTCAAAAGATCTCGTTTTCTGTTTTTGAGTAATATGTTTTTCCAAGGATTTAACGTTACTAGTTTACAATGTAGCATGTACAGTTTTTTGGTCACTTTTCCCTTTTCGGAAAAATTTGCATTTAGTATAAATGCTTAGTTTGGGTTAAAGCCCAAAACTTTTTCAATCAAGCACTTACGTCGCATTGCATTATTTTCAATTTCAGTAACGAAAATCTATTTTAATGGCTCTAAATTCTAATTATTAACTTTCGTACGGCGAGTGCATCCAGTGTCTTGTCCAAAACGGTTGAAATGTTTACTCTTTTAGGTTAGAGGGTTTTGAATATTCACAGAGAAGAAAAAGTTGCTTCTGTGGCGGGTGATTATTGGGAAATGGAACAGGTAAGGTTTTCTGGTAATTTGGTGTCACTTGTTGACATGAACTGCCTAATAACTCTATTATTTTTATTGAGTAGCTTGGGTTTGTTCAGTCCTAAGGAAATGAAGAAATTAACTTACCTTTCTTCTAACCTTCAACACAGATCAATTAACATAATCCTCATTGAATACACATTCCCTTTCTATGGCAATATTAGCTACTCTTTGCAAAAGCTCTTGACGATCATTTTGACCCGAAATAAAGGATTGCTATGCTGGTCATGTCAACATACGTACCCAAAAAATTTCAAGCTTACTCACATAACGAATTCGAGCTGAAAACTAGATATGCCATCGAATTTAATAATCTTTTACTGCAAATCAACGGAGAAGGAGGTAAAAAACCCAAATAGGAATGAAAATCTTACATGTTTTATTCGTTTAGCGGCTTCCCATCCTGAAAAAACTATAATATCTGGTAATACGTAATACCCGAGATTACTAATTGGGATAAGAAGTAATGCAGAAGCTAATAGCTTTCCCCGTCACTGGCTGTAATGTCTCCAGCAAACAACTAGAAGATTAGCGATCAGTATTTTTTATTATACCTTTTTTGTAATTATACACGATCTTGAGCTCCGATTAACCTAGAGCTAAGCGCCTCTAAGTAAAATCTTTGGTTTTGATGCAAAGCTTCATGAATGGATATCTGCTCTCCATTGGTAGGCACAGAATATTCTTTCAAAAAATTATAATCAATATTGGGTTTCAAATTTTCAAATTTTGACTGGTTATTTGGTGTCGTTACCTCTGTTTCTTTTCAGGAGATATCTCAAAGATAGAAGTTTCCCTATTTTTCCTTCTACTTGTTAGTGAGCTCTTTGAGCTAAGGCTTAAGCCTCAAAATTTCAATTCTTTACATATTTAGTATCTTGCCAAAAGACCACAGTATTTTTGACGTATAATTACTTGATTCTTTTCTTTGCTTTAATCTTCCAGGACTGATGAAGTATGAAACCCTGCAGTATTAGTATTTGAGCATCTGCTAGTCACAGATACCTCATCGTCTCAAGGAAATCACCTTTCATGCATTGATAGTCTGCATAAAAGACTGCGCTCAATATTATTCCATATTTCCTTACTCATTCCATATGCAGACGAATGTGACTGACCGCATTTTCATAATTTTTCTTCAATTGGTTAAGCTTGAGACCTTCACATGGGTTCAAATATAAAAGAGCACAAGATATCTCTTTTAATGGTACTATTCATACACCAACTAAGCTGGTATGATTTTCAATAAGCAAAAACTTATCACATTAGCAACTTGTGCACTTTATCCAATAGGTTCAAAAGCTCAGTCTTTTGGTGAATCATGTCCAATTATCACTGAACCCGAGAACAGTGGGTTTGATGCCAACTTCTATAACTACCCATTAAACTCTTTCATGTATAGAGATGATAAAACTTATTTGCCAGGCGGTTACAAATCAGGACCAGTCATAGCTTCTACTACAGGAGTTACAAATCCGAAAACCAATTTTAATACTGTTGATTCTCTTCATGTCATTCCTGGAACCGTCTATGGAGTTCCAATTTCCGTATCCAATTATACGGTCGAGCTTGTCGGTTTGCTCAGAGCACCTGAGTCAGGGTCATTTCATTTAACTGTTTCTGCTGATGACGCTGCTCTTGTCTATTTCGCTGACTCTTCAGCGTTTGATTGTTGTAATCCAGGTGGAAATACTGCTGATGCCGAAAATCCATATATTGATGCTGCGTTCACAGATGGGCATCGTAATAAAGTCGGCCCAACCCTCACATTAGTTGCCGGCCAATATTATCCACTTAGAATTATCCACACTAACCTTCAGGGAATTGACAACTTGGATATCAACTTGGTGGGTCCTTCAGCCACTTACTCGACTGATTGGTCCAATATCATCTACCAAATTCCTGGCTCTTTAGGTGATGAATGCCCACTCTCAACCACCACTGAACCATGGACTGGATCTGAAACAACTACTTTCACTAGATCCGACTCGACTACTACCCAAGTTGTTATCGAAACTCCAATCCCAACAACCACCGAGGAATGGACCGGATCTGATACTACTACTTATTTGACTTCTGATTCTACCACCACCGAGTGGGTTGTGAAAACTCCACTCTCAACCACCACTGAACCATGGACTGGATCTGAAACAACTACTTTCACTAGATCCGACTCGACTACTACCCAAGTTGTTATCGAAACTCCAATCCCAACAACCACCGAGGAATGGACCGGATCTGATACTACTACTTATTTGACTTCTGATTCTACCACCACCGAGTGGGTTGTGAAAACTCCACTCGCAACCACCACTGAACCATGGACTGGATCTGAAACAACTACTTTCACTAGATCTGATTCCACTACTACCCAAGTTGTTATCGAGACTCCAATCCCAACTACCACCGAGCCATGGACTGAAAGTTTCACTACCACTTACTTGACTTCCGATTCCACTACCACTGGTTGGGTAGTGAAAACTCCACTCTCAACCACCACTGAACCATGGACTGGATCTGAAACAACTA
>JAKTZZ010000089.1:0-13770 GCA_030579035.1 Gotozyma siamensis
CAATATCTCAATCTTGCCCAGTTCTGAATGATAGCAATTGGAAGTTACTCCTGTGTTCTCCAGTAGTTTATCACATCTCTCTGACAATGACAGCCCACTGTCTCTGGAACACTTTGCTCTTTCGGTTGTTTACTTGATCATCTCTTTGTTGTTGTTGTGATTCATTTCTCTTTTTCTTGAAGATTCAAAATTCAATTTACGGGGGGCAAATTTACCTCGGAATAAAATGTCTGCGAAAATAAATGCTGAAAGTTGAATAGATAAAAACAACAGTGGAATCAGAGCTTTGAGCAAAAAACCAAAACATGTCGTCACTGGGCACTTCAAACTAGATAAACCGTTCATCATATACTTTCATATCAGCTGTGTATACGCTGAGACAGCATACTCCATACAATGTTGTGGCTATTGTTTTGAACTACTGTCGCTACACATATTAGACGAACAATGTGTGATTCACTAGATCGCACGATGACCAGAAGCGAATCTAAGGGCCTACAATATACAGGTAGATTTGGGGGTGACAAAGATCAAAAGCTCGTTGTTTATCCGGTAAAATGATGAGTGATCAATGTTATCCCTCGTGCTTATACTGGAGATGGTGACGCGAGCCGTTCATGACATCAAACATGGTCACAGAAATTGACATTATGACATTCACAACTCTGTGATCCTTTATGCAAATAAGGAGACCTTTGTTTGTTCGAAGGCCAGTTAGAGTTGTCATGACAACTAAACTAAGTCAATCAGATCAAGTTCATTTAACCGGTTTTTCAGATTAAAAAGAGATTACTCGTGCGAAAGACTCAATGAGGAAATACATGCGCAAATCAGCAAACAATCAGCTGTCATTTTTGTAGGGGTAAATAAGTCTGTTTCGGGCTCTTGGAGCATAAACTAAATAGTGTGGCTCAAAAATTGACGGAAAATTATTCAAATTGTGTACTACAAGTATTAGAAAGCCTTTACTAAGCCGTACTAATACCATTATCAGTCCATTAAATAACTGTGGAGAGTGTTTAGCCACAGATGGTTTATACTTAAACCCATGAGAAGTGCTTGAATAAAGCACCTGTGTGTTCTGGAGCCAAACCAGAAATGACACAGGCTAAACCTTTGAGAATCGTTATCGTGGGTGCTGGTATGGTGGGAGCATTTGCTGCTGTCACTCTCTCCAAGTTGCCAAACGTCCAAGTTTCCATCTACGAGAAGAGTCCTGGCCAAAGAGAAGCTGGTGCAGCACTCACATTTACCGAAAGCTCGCTTGTGACATTGGCTAAGGTGCTGGACATCGAAGAGCTTCAGAAGATTCTATGGAGAGCTCCTAACGGTAAAGGGGTAACTTCCAGACACTGGAAGACTGGTGAATACTTAACAGTGAAAGAATCAGAGTACCCTCAAAACTTCAGACCAGCTAAGTCCCAGAGAATTGATATACATAATTTCATCTTGAAGCATGTCCCTGTTAAAATCAATTATGATCACTTTTTAGAGAATATTGAACTGATTGGAGATGAGGTCAAGATCAACTTCAAAGATAAGGAGTCTGTCTATGCTGATCTTTTGGTTGCAGCAGATGGTATTTACTCGAAAATCCGTCGCCAGTTCACCAAAGATGAGGTTGTTTACAAAGGTGGTGTTGCCTATAGGAATGTTTTCGATGAATCAATTGTCGCTCATATTCCAAACTTACCAGATGAAGTTACCGTTTGGGTTGGCCCTAATTCAGCTATGTTCATGACCAAACTTAAACCTAACAAGTTCAACGTTGCCGCACATTTACCAGAACCTGAGGAATTAGCTTCAACATTGAAATGGAATCAAACCACAGGAAAAGGTTGGGAAAAGAACAAACTTATTGAACATTTCAAAGATTGGGATCCTTTGATTGGTCAAATTCTAGAGGTTATGCCAGACTCTTATGCTTTCCCCCTTGAGAAAGCACCTTGGTTAACTAATTTGAGTCTTGAAGATAAGATTGCATTTGTTGGTGATGCTGCCCATCCAACTTCTGGTGTTTATGGTGCTGGTGCCGGTATTGGATTTGATGATGTTTGGGCCTTGTTTTTGAGTTTAAAAGAAGTGGGTAGTATTGATAATGATGATGCTTACAATCTAAAGAAAGCCTTGTTTCTCTTCAGTGAAACTCGTACTTATTATTTACAGAGAGTTGTTGAACAAATGGATATTGACAGAGACGTTAAGCTCAACTACGTTTCGAAGGCCAAGGACGACGCAGAATGGACTAGAAGGGTCAAGAAAACTTCCATGCAAGCACTCTGGATCTCACATCATAACGTTGAAACTGAATTCCAGCAAGTCAGAGATAAACACTTCTTAGATATTCATACTAAAGATTGGTAATGGGTTTTAATTGAGTCAAGCAATTAATCATGAAAAAGGAGCTTGTAGTAGATACCAGTTTATGATCAGAGCAACTGCACTAGAGACCAGACTTGTAAAGTCACTTTCAGCGTTCGTTTTTGGCTACATAAACTAATCCTGAAGAAAAATTCGACCACAACAAACAATAACGGTTTTAAAACCCCATAGATAGCGTACCAGAGGCTCTATAAAAAAGAAACATGAGCTGTGTAAATACCTTCCAAAAAACATTTATCAATGAAAAAAAAATAATGGGCGTTGTTTATTATAATTTCACCTTTCGATTCACTTAAGACGCTTTCTTTTTAAAATGACTATCCCAAAAGATCTTAAAGACATCCATCATAGCGATACCCAATGCCCATCATAGCTTTAGCTTAAATTTTATAGATCAAATGATTTTGAAAATTCATTTTCAATACACTGGAGCCTGTTTTTCGTTTCTTAAATCGAATCAAATGAACGGAAACGTACAAAATAAAATAAATTGATAGAATAATATCTTGAAGAGTTCACACAATGTATAACTTGACCTGAATAATCTAATAATAAACTACCTTAAAACTCTGGACCATTTTTAAGCCATTATTTCCCTAAGAGTATTTCATTTTTGGAAAAAAACATCTTCTGTTACAATTAACTAGATTTTTAATTTTTATTCCTGATAATTCATTCTTCTTTTTTGAGAAAAATTAAAGCCTTGGATGAGAAAATAAGTGAAATTGGTCTTCCATGAAGCAAAAGGTTGAAAAGGTAAAAATTAGATAATAATCCAAAGGCTATATAGAGCGCACTCTCTCATTTTCAGGATCTTAGATCAAATGATGACCTCAAAAATCCAAAAAAAAGTCTTTGCTTCGAGTCAAAAACTAAAAAAATTGTTTACAACAACTTCAAGACTAGAATTGGTACACAGAATGCATGAGTTACTAGCCAAGGGAATATTATCTGATAAACTGCATTTGTTTTATTTTATAATCTGTACAAACCCTTTCAAAATGACGGGATCACATTCTACTAAACTACCTCCTATCTAGTTTTGGCAGTGTTAAGAACCACTGGATATACTACTCTACTCCACTAGCCTACAAGTGAGTTCTATTTTTGAGTAAATCCTAATTCGTAGAGCTAGTCAATGGCTATGTATTTTTATTACTGTGTGTTTGTTATTATTCAAAACACCAAGTTCACCAACAGTCATGTATTCATTCGAGGAGAGTGACTCATTCAAGTAGATGAAAGCTATTCCAATTTATCCAGGTGTTTAGTCATCCTCTAATATCTAGACTGCTTTCAATAATATACTTTGCCCGTGAAACCGAGCATGCCTCTCATTGAAAATAGGAGTAATTATTTTATACCCATGCTGTTTAGCGTACTTTTCGAGTGCAACATACGATCTATTTTCTGCGACGGCCAGCTCCAGACTCTAAACAAGGAAACACAGTCATTTAAAGCTCCACTCCCATGTTTTTGCATTGAGCCAATGCACCTGCGCAAAATCATCTTTGAAGATCTCTTCTTTGTGGGGCAGAGCAGCATGTTCCACTGACCTTGGAAAAAAGTGACCGTTGGTAGCTGGAAGCCAGTGTCAGATTTGAAAGGTAACACTGCTTGAGGTTTTCTGTATTCGACTTGGCAGAGGAAAGACCTGTGCTCAGCGAATGGGGAAGTTTAGGAGGGTTTCTCTTCAGATCAAACAAGCTACCTTTCACAATAATTATCTTGGCAGAGTGTGTGAAAGGGACATGATAATAGGTAAATACGAAAGGATCTGCGATGGGTCCCTTGTGCTGTGGGGAAGAAGGCTAGTGCTCACCTGTAATTATTATGGAGGTATTCTGATATTTTGTTTTGTTTTTGTTGGCGTATTTTCAAGCGGTAGCGTCAGGAAGTCATCTCCTGCAGATATGGGACTATCGTTGGATCAACGCATTCATACTCTAACTGCATCTTGTTGTTGGCACTTCCTCTTTATTGTTTTTGTGATTTTTTGTGTTGTTTTTCACCCTCAAAACGAAAACGCGGCTAACTTCGCCTATCGTCGCGAAAATAGGCTTCTAAAACCGATAGTTGATGACTCGTCGAAAAAAGTGGCTCCCGGGCAAAATGGGGAAGTTTACCGAAGCTTGACTCCAACAATTCATGGTATAAATTTATGGATACTTCCTCAACTTCCGACTAAAAGTTGAAATACTCGATAAATAAAATGGCCGCCTTTGACGTCGAGGACGTGATCTCAAAGCTCTCTGTCAAAGAGAAGATTTCTTTGACTACCGGTGCCAATTATTGGCATACCGTTCCAATTCCTGAACATAATGTCCCAGCTATTAGAACTTCAGATGGTCCAAATGGTATTCGTGGACAATGGCATTTTAATTCCACTCCTACTGCAACTATCCCAGTTGGTACTGCTCTGGGATCATCTTGGAACAAGGACCTTTTGTTCCGTATTGGTAAATTTTTAGACCTGCAAGCAAGAGCCAAAGGTGCTCATGTCGTTCTTGGTCCAACAATCAACGTCCATAGAATTCCAAACGGTGGTAGAGGATTTGAATCATACAGTGAAGACCCTATCTTGTCAGGTGAATTAGCAGCACAATACGTTAACGGCCTTCAAGAGGATGGTCTTGCGGCAACTATCAAGCATTTCGTTGGAAATGATCAAGAGAATGAAAGATTCTCATCAGACTCAATCATCTCTGAACGTGCGCTGAGAGAGGTTTACTTGAAACCTTTTGAAATTGTTGTTGAGAAGTCTAATCCAAAGTCATTCATGACCTCTTACAACAAAGTCAATGGTGTTCACGTTTCTGAAGATCCTAAACTGTTAGATGGTCTCTTGAGAGAAGAATGGGGATGGTCTGGTCTTATCATGTCCGATTGGACTGGTGTCTACTCATCAGCTGAATCTATTAATGCAGGTTTAGACCTAGAAATGCCAGGTCCAGGTAAATTTAGACAAGGAATTTTGGCACATTCGCTTTTATCAAAAACCATCACTATCGAAACATTAAATGAAAGAGTCAGAAATGTCTTACAACTAGTTAAAGATGTTCAAAAATCTGGTCTTGGTGAAAACGTTCCAGAAACTGCCAGAGATACTCCAGAAGATCGTGCATTACTAAGGGAAGCTGCTGGTGAAGCTGCGGTTTTACTCAAGAATGAGAATTCAATTCTTCCATTTTCAAAGGAAAAATCCACACTGGTCATTGGTCCAAATGCTAGATATGCTGCTTATTCAGGGGGTGGTTCAGCTTTAGCAACTCCAACTTACAAAGTCACTCCTCTTGACGCAATTACTGAAAAAGTTGGTGCAGACAACGTGAAATACTCTTTTGGTGCTTATAATCATCTGTATTTACCTTCTCTTGCAGCTGAGTTATTCCATGAAGGATCTAATGGTACTTTGATGGAGATCTACAACGATGCATTAAATGTTGAAGGTCGTAAACCATTCCATACACTTGTTTTGAAAGATATCAACTACTTCAGAATGAATGATTACACTCATCCCGATTTAAAATCCCAAAAATTTTATGCTACTTTGAGATCAACCTTCATTCCACAAAATGATGGTGTTTACCAATTTGGTATTTCGGTTTTCGGTACTGCAAAATTATTTATTGATAATGAACTTGTTATTGATAATGCAACGAGTCAAATTCCTGGTGAATCTTTCTATGGTGCTGGTACCAACGAAGTTAGAGCTACATTCAAAGTTGAGAAAGGTAGAAAATATGAATATAGAATTGAATTTGGCTCAGGTTTAACTTCCCTCTTGAGTAGAAATGGTTCATTCTTCGGTGGTGGTGGTTTAAGATCAGGTGGTGTTTATCTGATTGATGATGAGGAAGCTATCTCAATCGCAGTGAAAGAAGCTCAAGAATATGATCAAGTTGTTATTATCACTGGTTTGAACCATGACTACGAATCTGAAGGTGCTGACAGAAAGGATTTGAAAATTCCTGGATTTAGTAATAAATTGATTGCTGAAATCTTGAAAGTCAGAGCTGACACTGCAGTTGTTATCCAATCAGGTACCCCCGTGGAGCTACCTTGGGTCAACGAGGCTCAAGCTCTGTTGTACACTTCCTTCGGTGGTAACGAAACTGGTTCTGGTATTGCTGATGCTCTTTTTGGTGATGTTAACCCAAGTGGTAAGTTACCTGTCACATTCCCAATTAAGTTCGAAGATACTCCATCCTACATCAATAACACCACCCATCAAGGCAAAGTCCTGTACGGTGAGGATGTTTATGTTGGATACAAATATTTTGAAAAAGCACAACGTGAAGTTTTATTCCCATTTGGTTACGGTCTATCATACACTGAGTTTGAATTGAAAAACTTGAAAATTTCCACCGAAGGTGATATATTGAAGATTTCAGTTGATGCTAAAAATATAGGAAAATTAGATGGTTCCGTTGTTGTTCAAGTTTATATTGGAAATTCTGATAGATTTAGACCAAATAAAGAACTGAAGGAGTTCGGCAAAAAGTTCTTGAAAGCCGATGAATCAATAGCTTTTGAGTTCGAGTTGAGTGTTCAACAAAGTACTAGTGGATTTGACGGAGAAATTCACAAATGGGTTTCTGAAGCAGGTGAATATCAAGTGATTGTTGGTCAATCAAGTAATGATGAGAAATCACTAACAGAGACCTTCCAAGTTACAGAGACCACTAAATACTTGCGCAAACTCTTGAACTAGTGTTGGTTTGTATATTTTGAATTGATAAGCTTTTGACAATTTGATTGTAGATGTATCTGAGTTAACCTGATCGATGTACCGGAGCAAGAGAAGCAGGACAGTATTGAAAGGTATAATGGACAGCAGTATACAGTGTACACACTATCACTTGTGCATATCGGCTGAGCGTAGTGAATGGTCTGTTAGATGCGCATGGCGTTTCATCTTCTCATACAGTTTTAAGTTTCAATAATGCAGAGAATTTCCGATCAATCTCACATTAGGATTTAGCAACACAGCTAGGCAGTCGCCATAATAATTATTGGACTCCCCGAACCCTCAAAATTAGCATAAATCCGAAATAGACTGTTTCACCCGTTCCATGGACCTTAAATTATTGTTTTAGGGTCTTCTTCGTCTACACATTCCTTCAAAATTGGCAGTAAACAAACAACTGACACAAAATCTCAACGTTACTTGGCTCGGAAAAACTGTGCAACGTTAAAAAGAAAATCTGAATTTATTCGCGACACGGAATGTTAGATCTCAGAAAGCCAGAACCCCATCTTTTTTTTTATCTTCTGATTGGGAGGATAGATACCGATAATGAAGGAGAAATCATTAACGAAAGCGATCAAAGACACGAAACAGAAACTCCAACGGTCCAGAAACGGTTGTACGGAATGCAGGAGACGCAGACTGGCATGCGATGAGATCAAACCGTATTGTTCAAGGTGCAAAAGCAGGGGACAGAGGTGTCAGTATTTGGTACAACTCAAATTTAAGGAGGATTTTGAATCATCAGGCGCAGTCTTTGGACGTGAAGGTGTCTGGGGGAAATACAAAAGTACTGATTCCAAAAAAACCTGCACCGACTTGACCAAAATTGCCGCACAATCGTTTTATGTGAAGCAAAAGAACCAACCATCCCATTTCATTAATGTTACGTTCAATGATTTAATAACAAATTCAAAGTCTCATTACAGCTTTTCACTACCCAAAAGAGAAATTTTCTCGTCTTTTGTTGACACAGAAACGGTCGAATCAGCTAACTATGCCTTCAGCTATTACCTGGAATACGTTTCTCCAATATTCAATCCGATAACCTCAAAACAACTACAAGCTTCAACCATGGAAGTCAATGGTCCTGATATCATATCTCTAGTGCAATACTCTCAGCAGAATAGCCATATAATGCAGTTGCTACTCTCCATAGGATCATCATATCTATCTCAAAACACTCCCAACAAAATGTATTGGATAAAACAATCGATGGGGTTTAGAAAATTAGCTATGCCAATCATAACAGAAAAGATGAACCTTTTGAAGTTTCACACGTTGAAATTCGAAGATTTATTTGACCTCCTGATCTCTACCCTACTGCTGTGTCTTATAGATCTTTCAAAAGACTGTGATGATAACTGGTCTTTACATTTGAAGATTTCCAAATTTTTGTTGGATAAGCTGTCGGGGGTTTCTTCAAGAAACCCCTTCCACAACAATTTCTTGAAGTTTATCGGTGATTTTTTTGGATACCAAGAAGTTATGGGAAGAACTGTATGCAAAAAGAAAAGTATCTTTATTGACGAAGAATGGGGTTCACAGTCGAATGAGTTGATATCCTGGATGGGTTGCAACAGGGATCTATTATCAGCTATATCAGATATAACGGACCTTTCCAATGAGAGATGCAACAAGACCAGCTCGCTCACAAGTGATGATTATTTGCTTCTATCTACAACCATCTATGACAAAATCGAAAAAATGACATTTGTTGATGTTTCGGGCAATTTATCAAGAAAGGGTTTCTCAACTGACTCGGAAAGAGAAGAGTTTTGTTTCCTCCTGGCATGTGAGTGTAAGCGAATGGCCACGTTGGTTTATCACGGATGTGCTTTGTTGAACAAGGGTCCGAAGGACGGGATGGTTCTGAATCTTGTCCTCAGATTATCGGAGTATTTGAAGTACATCATCTCCGAAAATCTTTATCATTGGAGTTTTCTTCTGTGGCCTATCTTTATATTCGCCGTAGAGATTGATCCATTGAAACATTATTGTGACGAGCTAAGACACACGGCTATGGAAATGCTGGACCTTCTCGAATTGAAGAATCTTGGGAATGTCAACAAGGTAAGAGAGATTATTCATACAATCTGGAAAAGAAGAGATTTAGCCGGAGACAGAAAGGAAGATGAGAAGCTGATGAGAAAAAATCAAGATCTATTGGGAGGTGCCAATGACTGGGAGTTATATATTTCGGACATGACTTTGAATGTGTCGTTGGCATGACACAACCAGTGCTTATGTTCTTTTATAAATAGACTTCAAACGATAATGATCAAATACACTAGCCTTACAGTTGTAGTACCAGATCCCTTCAAAACCCCGCCCAATACAGCTTACAGTGCATAGGAAGGTCAAGCCTGCAGCTTAGTTCCTATCAACAAGGCTAGAAAGCGTGGCCCTACCGATTCAGATTTTTGTGCCAGTTTATTTTAAGGAAGGTCGAGCCTGGAGGGTTTCACCGACGCTCATTGGCTGATTCGAAATCTTCAAAGGAATGTGTCACACAGGTATAAGAACGGACTTATAAAGGATGAAAATTGCACTCACATAACATATTACACTATATCATATAGTACAAAGCCAGATCTCCGAAAAATGAGTCCCTACTTTTCAGGGAAGCAGCTCTTTGACTCAAAAGAGATCGAGCTTGGTGCTTATTCTTCCAAAGAGATCTCAGATATCAACCAAAAAGAGATCGAGTCTGGAGAAATCTCAGATGCTAATTTGGATCCTGTGGAGAACTCTCCGATAGAGGAAGTTGCTGCCTTAGTACCTCCTACTGACAATTATGAACTTCCGGTAAATACAGGTAGAGCTTGGTTTTTGGGTACTATCAGTTGCATTGTTTTACCTGGTGTTAACCTATTCTTCTCCTTACGTTATCCATCTGTCACCATCAATGCCTTAGTCTGCCAGTTAGTTGCTTATCCGTTAGGTGTTTTTCTAGCTAAATCACTTCCAGTCTGGAACTGGAAAGTTGGCAAGTACACCATTCCAATTAACCCAGATCATCACTTCAACGAAAAGGAACATACTCTGATTACCATCATGGCTAACATATCATTTACTGCTGCTTGGGCTACTGATATTATTCAAGCTCAAGTCGCTTTTTACGATTTGGATGCCAAAATTGGATATCAAATGTTACTGGTCATTACATGTCAATTATTTGGATTAGGCATTGCAGGTGTTTTCAATAACATTCTAGTTAAACCAAGTCATATGGTCTGGCCAGCTACTTTGGTGAATGTTTCTCTTTTCAGATCTTTCCATGCTGCCAAATCTGAAAATAAAGAAGCTAACGGATGGACCATAACAAGACTAAAATTCTTTTTGATCGTCTTTCTCTGTTCATTTGTTTGGTATTGGTTCCCAGGTTTGATCTTCACTGCATTATCTTATTTTACTTTCATCTGTTGGGCTGCTCCAAACAACGTTGTTGTCAATCAAATATTTGGTTATATTCAAGGTATTGGTGCCTTTCCATTGACATTTGATTGGTCACAAGTCGCGTACAATGGCTCTCCTTTAGTTACTCCTTTAAGTGCTCAACTCAATACTCTTGTTGGTTACCTGGTTTTTGTTTTAATGCTTACTCCAACATTATATTACAAAAATTATTTCTACTCTGCTTTCCTTCCAATGGGTAGTGCAAGTGTGTTCGACAACCAAGGAAATGAGTATGATGGTGCTAGAATCATTGACTCAACTGGACGTTTTGATCTCGAAGCCTATAAACAATACTCCCCACCCTTCCTGGCCGTTACTTATGCCATAGCTTACGGCACTGCTTATGGTGTACTGACTACCGGTCCGTTATACGTTGCGTTGTATCATGGGAAAGAAATTTGGGATGCACTTAAAGGTAGATTAAAGAAAGATGTCCACGTTGAATTGATGGAAAGATACCCAGAAGTCCCAAAATGGTGGTACATCATCTTAACTCTTATTATCTTTGCTTTGTCCTGTGTAACCATGGAAGTCTACCATACTCAATTGCCAATTTGGGGTATTGTGGTAGCATTGTCAATGGTATTCTTCTTCGTCTTACCTGTTGGTATCGTTTATGGTTCAACCAACATAAACACAAACAACATGACTACACTTGGTCAATTGATTTCTGGTTATTTATTACCAGGTTTACCAATTGTTGCATTAACATTCAAATTTTATGCATTCACCGGTGTTTCCCAGGCCTTGGCATTCGCAAGTGATATGAAGTTGGGTTATTACATGAAACTTCCAAAGAGAACTGTTTTCTTTGCACAATTTTTTTCATGTGTTGTTGGGGCTTTGGTCCAAGTAGGTGTTTTGAGTTTTATGTTGAATAATGTCGAAGATATTTGTTCCTTGGATCAAAAAGATCATTTCACATGTCCACAAGGTCGTACTAATTTTGCAGCTTCAGTTGTTTGGGGTGCTGTTGGGCCAAAGAGAATGTTTGGCATACACGGTTTATATGCTCCTTTTTTACACATGTTTTGGGTTGCACCATCAGTCACATTGATCGTTTGGTTCCTCTATAAGAAATACCCAAGAAACAAGATCTTATCAAACTTCAACATGGTTGTTGTTTTAGGTGGTTTGGGTAATTTTCCACCAGCAACTGGTATAAATTATACTTCAGCTGCATTAGTCGCTGTTATTTTCAATTATTATATCAGAAGAAAGTATAGCCAATGGTGGTCTAAATATCTTTTTGTTTTAAGTTGTGGTTTAGATGTTGGCGTGGCTGTTGCTGGTATTATCATTTTCTTTGCAGTTTCTTATCCTGGTTTCTCTATCAATTGGTGGGGTAATTCAGTTTATAATGACACAGCTGATGGTAAGATGACTCCATACATGCCAATGCCAGAAAAGGGATATTTCGGTCCAGACACCTGGTCATGATGTTAGAAGCTTTGAGGTTCTTGTTCCACATAATTGTTTGCTCTTGACAGTTCCTCTATTCTCTATAAATGCATTATTTTTGGTTCAATTAGGGCAGTATTGAATTTAGGAAATTTGAAATTGTAATCTACAATGATCTCGGTCCTGTAGGTAACGTAAGAACCTTCCCTTTAAGAAACAGCGGCCTGCACATTGATGAATCTTATTGGTGCAGAAGTGTAAACGTCACTCAATACTAAATAGTACATGTGTATCAAATACTGGTCTTTTAGTGACCATGGTCGGATCTCAATAAGTAAACAATGTTAGTCTGCTAGAGTCGCGTGTTATATGTGAAAGAGAAGCCCAATCTCCCGTTGAACAATTTGCTTTTGTGTTCTTTTCGAATCTCAATTAAAATGGAAAGCTCTCCTACCAGTCCAAACTTTATGCCTTGTAAGTTATAGGTTGCCTCTTTGAGTTTGATCAAGTCCGCCTCTAGTGTGCAGCTTCATGTGTGAAATGTGAGGCTAGTGCAATTGTGGCTTGAAACTATTTTCTCATGTCACGTGAAGTTGATAAACTAAGGGCAAATTTATCCGAAAACCGTTGAATTTTAGAGAAAAAAAACAGACTCACATAATTCCGCTAAAAGACCCTTTTTTTTGTAGCCAACTGGAATCCGTATTTTAGCAGAATTTGTTTCATGAATTCCCAGGTAGAGAGACAAAGTGACAGTAATACTAGCCGTTATTCTAGAAATTTTAAGAATCCGGGCTCTCCTCTCACGACCAGATTTGAGCTATTTAGCCAATAGTAAATACTCAACTTGTGTCAGGAAAATTTTTGTTGAAAAAATCTTGCATGAGGGTACCTACTAGCTAGTAAATGCTCGCGTATATAAAATGAAGTATTCCCATCCTTTTGAACGCACGGACCTTTTGCCGTTTCTCCAAACGAACCGAATTTCTTGATGGTTATGAAGTTAAGGGCTTTCAAAGCCTTAGCTGCATCTTTAGCTGAATCATATGGTAGATTGAAATGGGGAATTTTACCTGTTAGAAGAGAAGTTGAAGATTACCCAGAAGACTACGACTTTGGTGTCAAAGCAGAAGAAGAAGAATCAGTCAATGAGTCAGACGAGCTAGAATACAGAGATGAAGCCAATAGAAAATGGTACAAATTTTTTGATGAATATGAATATAGAATCAACAAGAAAACTAAAAGTCAACACAAATGGTTCAAATGGTTCAATGAGTCTGACACGCCAGCTGAAAGAAAGTTGATTATGAAGCTTGATATCATCTTAACTTTGTACAGTTGTATGGCTTACTGGGTCAAGTATCTAGATCAAACAAATTTGAACAATGCTTATATTTCAGGTATGAGAGAAGAATTGAACTTTAAAGGTAATGATTTAGTCAACACACAAGCCATGTTCACCGTCGGTTCTATCATTTTCCAGATTCCATTCATGTACATATTGTACAGAATGCCAATGAATTACGTTTTACCAGTTTTGGATCTTTGTTGGTCTGCTTTCACAATTGGCGCATACAGAGTCAACTCAGTCTCTCAATTGAAAGCTATGAGATTTTTCATTGGTGTCTTTGAAGCCCCAGCTTATTTGGCTTATCAGTTCTTATTTGGATCTTTCTACAAATACGATGAAATTGTTCGTCGTTCTTGTACTTATTACATTGGTCAATATTTAGGTGTTTTAACTTCCTCTTTATTACAAGGTAAAATTTATGCATCTC
>JAKTZZ010000090.1:0-13748 GCA_030579035.1 Gotozyma siamensis
ATGCATCAGTTAATAAGACGTCTTTATTAGTTTTCGTTTGCCATGTGTCTTCATCGATGAAATCTGGTGAATATTCTTCATTGAATGAGGCCTTGTTAATGATCCGATTTCAATTATCCCATGCTGATCAACATTTTCATAGAATTCAGTAGTTTTACCAATATTTTGAGATTCTAATAATCTGTTGAAAAAATTCGATTTTAAATCAATTCATGATTGAATTCAAAATTGAAAAATTGGTAGAATCTTGAATTAATTTCAAAAATTAAAAGACTCGGTAGGCAATATTGTTCGTTAACACACCTGCTTTGATCAAAATTTATAACAAATTAGAGGTTGAAGAGGAGAGTATTTACTCGACAGGACATTCAAGAGAATGTGATTTACCAAAGAAAACTTGATGAGGAACTGATGGAAGAGAAAATAACCATGAGAAGCACAGCTCATCAGTTGTTTTACACTCAGAGATATTCTATTTTATTTCATCTATCTCCTACTAAATTAATTTACCCGCAGATTTACCCAGATAGTGGTTATGATGCACTGTCCGACGGGAAACAAAACCGAAACTTGTTTGAAATTTCAGATTAACTTTAACCAAAACAATATCAATTTAGCTTTTCAATTTAAGGGAAAAACCACGCCAGTTACATGCCACCGGTGGTCCTCCAGCGAATCGTCGGTCTCCTGAGCAGCACTCCCCCACAAACGTCACAGCAGCCATACAGTGTCAGACTTGCTGACCATATATCCAAGGTCACCAAGGGGAATATCTTCAAATATTTATATTTGACCCATTGGAAATATCAACCAATTAACTCCAGAATTCGTATGCTTTTATTGGCCTCGTTGACTTTAGTTTCCGTTTATATCATTTCACCATCCATTTCCTATTATCTTAAATCCCAAGAAGAACGTGATCAAATGTTTTCATCAAAGAGAAAAGATAAATATACTACTGGTTTCATTAATACCAGAAACGATTGTTTTGCCAATTCATCAATCCAGGCATTTGCATCATTACCTGGTCTCAATCTTTATTTGAACGAAGTTTTGAGCAAACATAACGAATTATCAAAATTGGAATTTGACGAAAATATACCCAAGATTCCATTACATTATGCCCTTGCTGAGATAATTAGTCAATTACAAGAACAAATCACAACGACGAAAGCTATTTCGGTATGGCCATTCCTTAGGGTGATTGAAACTATTTTCAATTCAAAAATTTCAACAAGTCAAAATGATGCACATGAATTAATTTCATTAATTTTAGAAACTTTAGAAAACGAAATTCTTAAATTAAAGAAATTTTGTAAAAAAAATTCAATTAAAATTACAAAATTCCCAAATTTACCATTTAATGGAATAATTGCTGATCAATTGACTTGTTTATCATGTGGGAAATCTTCAACTCCAAGTTTTCATGATTTTAGTATTTGGTCATTACCTGTTCCTCAAACTTTAACTACACAATTAACTGATATGCTAAAAAAATCTGAACAAGAGACAATCACTGGTTATAATTGCTTACGTTGTAAAATCAATGCAATTTTAAAGATTGAATCCATTAAATTAGAAAGAAAATTAGAAATTTCTGAATCTGAAGCAAATTTATTCAAAGAATTACAAAAATTAACCGATGAAAACGTTTCCATAAATCATGATTTATCAGAAGATTTAGAAAACCAAATCAAAGACTATACATTTGAAAGCTATGTCATCAAAGACCTAACTTCCACTATTGTCAAGAAAACATTGATTGTTAAGGCACCTAATTTATTAACTGTTCATTTATCAAGATCAATGTTCACTGGACAATTCTTCACCAGAAATGGATGTCGTGTTGCATTTGAACAAGAGTTAAGTTTAGAAATCAATGATGAGGTGGTTAGTGCATATGAAGCTAAAAGACTTAAGGATAAGATGAATAAAAAAAATGAAATTCGTTCATTTGTTCAAGATGTTGCAAGTTCTCATCATGATGGCACAGTTCATGAGAGTGACGATGATGATGATGAAGATATAGACAATATCATTGATCAACATGGTACTGAGGAAGATTTGAAAAGAATTCATTCAAAAGTGTTGACGAAACATGAAGATAATGTGGATGATGAAGAACAAGCTGAAATTTTCGAAACTAGTCCAGATGATGCACCAAGTGTCACTGTTTCAACACAATTTGAAAATCCAGGTGATTCAGATGATGAACAAGATGATGAATTGTTATCTTCCTCTGACAATGATGATGATGATGATGAAAATGAAGAAATCTTGAATAAGGAAGATGTCACTTATAAACTTCGTGCAATAATTAGACACCAGGGAACACATAATGCAGGACATTACGAATGTTTCCGTCATAAACCCCAATTCGTGAAAGATGTCCAAACGGATAAAGTCATTGACCTAACCCCTTCAATTGTCCTCCCACTCGAAGAAGAGGAAGGGGCAGAGGAGGAACTTCCTTCAAACAATTCATCCAATCACGATATATCAACAGAACCACATCATCCACATCTATCAAAGTCACCAGGACTACCAACGCCACCACCAACGTCATCGTCAACGGAAGCACATGAGATCAATTACGACAGTGAAGATTCAATGTCTTCATTCTCAAGATTTCGTAACAGAATCGGATCAATAGTGGGAAGAAAACCATCAATTTCAAGCGTCACTAGTAATGGCAGTTCCCGTCGTGGTTCAATCACGTATCATACCCCAGAACCAATGACAGCCAGCGCACCTGGATTAGAAAGTGTCATTGAGGCATCAAGCACGAATCTTGCCGGTTTGGACAATACGACTACAAATGGGAAGAATAAGCGAGGTGGGAACAAGTTCAAAAAGATTTCTACGGTGAGTAAGTATCCATATTGGAGAATCTCTGACACGCAAGTGACGGAGGTGAGACCGGAAGATTTGTTGAAAGAACAAGGAGGTGTGTATATGTTGTATTACGAGAAGGTTGTTGTTTGAATAAAAGTCAAACCCTAAGTCCACCGGTGATAAAGTCAAGAAAGTCATTCATTACCACTATCAATATCAATATCAATATCATCATTTTTATATAATCACTATCAGTACATAAATAATGCAAGGTCATCAATTTTTAAGCCTCTTTTAAAGTTAAAAAAATGACAATGACCATCGGCTTTTAAAATGCCGACATTGGAAGGGTCTAAAGACCCTGCAGAATGATCCAATCGATTCATGAAGACTTTCTACTACAATTTATCAAGTCATTAATTGATAGTCGGTCATAAGCATTTTCAGCCTCTTTAATTTTCACAGTTCCACGTGCATTAAAATCTGCTAGTGACCATCGGCTCTTAATTCAGCCGACTCCCGAAAGCGTCAAACTGGACCCTGAAAACGATGGATGGACTTCTAGTGATTAGAGTATAAAAAGGGCCAAAAGTTTCCCTTCTCTTTTCTGCTTCCAATACAGTACAAAAACAATGCTCAACAAAGACAACTGTAACATCATCTACTGGTCGCGGCACCTCCTCGTGCTGTGGTTCGCACTCATGCTCATGCTGCAATGCATTTACAACTATGGTGCTACCAAGTCGTTGTTACAACAGTCTACTTCCAATTACAAGCTGGACACCAGGAAGTCCAACATCAACGACATCCTCGGAAATTTCCAGTTCCACAGCGTCCAGACATCCTCTTCTTCATCATCAACTGTCTCTACATCAGGCACACCCATCCGTTCAATGGCATCCAGGACCGCTTTCTCCTCTGGGTCATTCACAACCTCAATCGTCCTCAACCAAGATCAATACACTCAGGCTCAGGAATCACTCAATGCAATAGCACACACAATCACCAACATTAAGAAAGATCCTTCAACATCGCCAAATTTCAACATTGCCAGAGTATTCAAGATTCATGATCATATGATCCTTGGTACTTCAGGATTCATTTGTTATTCTGACCCGATCAATGGGACTTCTCTCGAGCCAATGGGAACTTCCAATATCGGATGTCCTGCGAATGGGTTTCTCACATGCATGGGCCATACTTACGTTTCATCATCAAGGTTCAAATCACGTTCGGAGGCATACAGATCCATAGACACTGACTACTTACGAAAAACACAATCATTATTAAACCTAACTGAGATTCAACAACTGAGTGACAATTTCACAGATCTGCTTGAAACGGCAATAAAACCCACATCATTAAGACTCGACATCTCATATTCATTAATTGAAGAACTTGAACGATTTTCATGTGTGAATGACGTTAAGAATTCAAGACGAGAACGATCAAGAAGGACCGGAACAAACAAAGGCTTGGGGACAGGATATGTCGTTTTATTATCTGTCTGTTTATTCATTGCGCTGGTTTTGTTCCCATTGACTATATTAAGAAGGTTCATTCTTTTGAAATCATTCTTTTTATGTGTTGCATTCATATTGTTTATTGCTCAATATGTGTTGACGTTTGTTTGTTTCTTGACAGCTAGGAAAGCCACTAATGATCGATATTTCAATAGTTATAATTCAATCTTGTTGGATATTGACCCCGATGGATGGATGAATGCAGAGAGGCAGACTGGGCTAGTCGCTAAATTTCCCGGATTTATTGGCTATTTCAGCGTAATTTGCCTCTTGAACATCCTGGTCTATCTAATCTACTTTGTTCAGTACAAACATGAAGTCGAAGTCAGGAAGATGGAAATGGCACAAAGACAAGAAGAATCAATGATTCAAACTGCTTATGAATCAAACATCCTGAATGGACAAATTGATCAAATCACACAATTAGGGGAATCAGAATCTCCACCATCTTATTATCCTTCTGAAAAAGATGAATACATCTATCGTGATGGATCCAGATATCATAATAGAACCAGTGTCAGAAATGTCGTTCCGATTGGTCCTTTTGCACCTCGTCCACATCCACGTACGAAATATGGGTTTTATGGTGGGACTTATAATCCGAATTTGAGAGGGAATAGACCTGGCCATTATAGTGGTGGTGGTAGTGGGGATGGAGGGACGAGTTATGGTGGTGCCAGTGATGGATGTGGCGGTGGTGATGGATGTGGCGGTGGTGATGGTGGTGGTGGAGGTGGTGATGGTGGTGGAGGAGGTGGTGGTGGTGACGGTGGAGGTTGAGGTGGTGATTGATTTGGGAGTTTCAAGAGCTAAAGATATGCTTTACATTATTATGATTTTGCTTTATTTATGATTTATGATATACAGATGAATTTAATGAGATAAGTGTCCTTGTAGTTAAGATTGTTATTGGATCATTGAATATTCAACTAATTTCACAGTAGACACACCAAATTTAGTGTTTATCCAACACGTATTACTGATCATACTCCATATCAACTATCAAAATGTATGTATATTAACGCTCCCATCTCCCCTTTCCACACCACCAACAAATCTTCCCTCATACAATTTTTTCAAACAAATCAGATAACATCCTCTTCATCTTGTAAAACATGAGAATCACTTCTAAAATTCTCAGGAGCTTCAACACTTCCAACAAACTCCAACGCACCATAAACCAACCCAACAACAGCTACAAGCAACCCCAAAATGACCCTAATTACATGACCATGAGCAATCAGCACCCCGATTAAGAAATAAGCAATGCCTCTGCCTAGGAACGAAAAGGCAAATGAGGCATAGGTAAAAGTGATTGGTGGGACTTGAAATTCAAGAAGGATGATACCGGCACCAAAGAAGATAAGATAAATCCCTAAAAAGAACTGTCCATTGTTAGTATTGTGCACACAATTGTTGTTGTTTTAATGACATACGTCTTGACTATGATAAAGTGTTAGTAGGGGTCGAATTAAGTAAGACATTAATTTGATACACACATTCCCGAGATGAGCTGGGCAGCGCCTGTAATCACACTGATTGCGCCCACTGTGAGGTTCGTGATCTTGAATAATCCATTGAGGTCTGACATTTCGTTGTTTTATTGCTGATGAGATTGCTTTATGTCCTGCTCTGTGGATTAATCAAAAACTGTTGAAATAATCATTAATTCACGTGACTTTCACGTGATGCACAGAGATACCAGCGCCCCACAGAATCGAACGCGCGTCCCCTGGGCTTTCGTGGCCAAGTGGATAGAGCACGTCCTGTTAAAGTCTGTACTTACCTGCACACAAAAGGAATTTATTTGATTCAGTAAGCAGGTGGGAAATTCGGTGGAATTCGCTGTCCGTTTAATTATCTCTTGAGAGAGTTCCTGGTGCGAAAGCGCGTGGGCCCAGCCACAAGAAATTACTGGCTGTTTCTTCTGGGAGACCAGGGGAATCAGCCAATGGGAGGCTGGGAGGACAGTTGGTCTCCTTGGAGGCTCGATTGAGTGCAATGTACAGACACCCTTTGGTGAACCCGATACCGATCATTTTAGTAGGACGTCCTTTTTTTTTATCGATTGTTGATGTTTAATTGTTTGTTGTTTACTATTTGTTTGTTGATGCTAATTGTTTGTTGATGCTAATTGTTTATTGTTATTTAGTATGATCATCAGCAGCATCCGCAGAATCTTCGCCTCGTTCCGCACAGAGGAAGAGGAGCGTGTGTACTCCCGTAAGGCCTTCTTCAACCTCCTAGGCTTCCTCGGTTCATGTGTCTTGTTCTCGTTCGTTGCTCAGAAATTGGCGAAACAGCCTAGAGAACTCATCCTTACGGCCAAAGCACTCGCTTTAAAAGACGCTATAAGCCATTGACACCATACAACATACACTTTGCGCACAATTACACTACCCGATGAAGTCCGTTGGTGCATTCAGCAACATTTCTGATCTTGTCACCTTCACGTTTAATGCTTAATATGATGAATTTTTTAATTTTGTTAAAAAAAGCTGTAGTAATAGCCATTGTAACAGCCATTGTAAGAACAGAGAATAAACAACATCACTACATTGTTTAAAACTTCATAACAGATTATATACACAACACATCTCCCGCATTTCCCCTCTATTTACACACAATGCAAACTAAGCTATAAAAACAACAAACAATAGATAAAACAAAAACATCATGTAACTTAAAGAGCATCATTACTGATTTATAAAAAAAAACTTCAAACAAGAGGGTCTGCAGTGGAATATAATTTCAATGCTAACAAAGAAGATGGATCACAATGTACATCTCATTTCTTTCTTCATTTCTTAATTTTCTAATCCAATAGGAAATGTTTGGCCATTTCATAAGAAGTCCAAGAAATAGCAGTAGCAGGAACATTAGCCACAACTCTTGGCTTGACACCTCTCCAAAACCCTTTCCAGCCATGTATCTGATAAATAGCCCTTGCAGCCTTCGGCAACGTGTCTGCCCTGTTTGCCAATTCATTAGTTGAAGAACCTCTTATTTGTAACAATGTCTTTATACAATCCAAAGGTGTGGTGATCGCTGCCGCAGTTGCACCTGATAACCCACCACACAAGCAATGGATTATTGGATCGTATGCATTTGTAGGATTGAATATTTTGGCTGTTGTTTCATAAATGACGAAATTTAATGCTGCAAATGGAACATTCATACTCAATGTTGCCGGATATGAATAGTAAAAACTTTTAAAACCTTCTGTCTTGTACATATGTTTAGCCAATCCAACCATATTCATCTTGATTGAACCTAATTGCATTCTTTGCTTCACTGTGTCAAATGGATTCATTAATGCATCAGCTACAATAGTTGCCGAACTTCCGGCAATTGCAGTCTTGATCGTATTAAACCCATCTTTATCATCCTCCTTGATCAAATGTCTCTTAACGAATTCATAAGTTGCAAAATAAACAGCATGTGCCGGTCCTGCACCTAAAACCATTGAATTTAAACCTTTAAAAAGGGCCAAGGACCCTTCAGTTGATGAAATCTTCGTTATGGCATTCAAAATCCCCGTGTATACGTTCTTATTGTTCATCGATTGCATTCTGGTCTTGATGGCATCAACAGGGAACATCACACTGTGTTCCATGATCCCGGCAAATGCACCAGCTAGTAATTGGGCACCCATCGTGGCCGTTTCCGGAAGGGCCTCGTAGTCGATTTCTATGGAGTCATGGCCAATAGATGGTGGGGATTGATGATGCTGAGTGGTGGAATTGCTTGTGTGATTGGTGGTGGACATCGTTGGTAGGATCGTTGATTCTTGAGGTATGGTCATTTAATTATGTGTGTGTGATGTATAGCAATATTGGAATTAGACGGATGCAAAAGTTTTGTATGTGAAAGATTTTGTCTAAATTAAGAGCTATCGATGATGATAATATGAGGGTATTGTAATGTATTATTGACTGTTTCCTTTGCTGAAAGTAACTAGGTGCTGGATTGGTGATGGGGGTGTTTCTATTGATGTTTAAAATGGCAGCAAAAAAAAAAAAAACAGATTGTCTTCAAACCAAATGGACAAAAACAAATATGAGTTAGAATAATGAACTGAATGAGCAACTAAAGTCAATCAGATTGAGAGAGACAAGAAACACAATTAAGCAGAAATTATTTGTCTTTAATTTGAAAAATTGTTGAAAAGTTTCAAAAGTTGAAAAAATTTAAAAAAAATAATCCGTACTCCGAAATAAATCCGAATCGCTTTTGTTTACAAATTTTTTTGGTTCTAGTTCAAATTTAGACAAGTTGATGAGATTGATTAGATTAACGAATAACCATTAAATTAGCTAGTAAATAAACCATTGAATTGTATATGAATAAATGGATTATGGTTGTATTGATTGATTGCCTAGTATTAATCCATTGAGACCTGCACTTGTAGTTATCTGTTTATCTGGTTAGTATTACTTACAAAGAGACAGTAGATTGATTAGACATTAAATTATCTTATGTCTATTTACTAAAGTCCACATTCTTCTGTTCTGGCACTAAAGCAATAACTTTACCAGTTTCAATAGCAGCTTCAATGTTATTCAAAACTAATAATTCCATTTCTGCCTTTGTTTCATGAGTATGAGTACCCATATGAGGTAAAGCCAAAACGTTTGGTAAATTAACCAATTCAAGGTTAACATCTGGTTCATTTTCCAAAACGTCTAAACCAGCAGCTCTGATATGACCATTAGTCAAGTATTTAAACAATGCTTTTTCATCAATAACACCACCTCTAGCAGTATTAACGACAACAACACCAGGTTTTGTCTTTGAGAAAGTTTCTTCATTGAATAAATGATGAGTGTTTTTGTTTAATGGAACATTGATTGAAATAATATCAGAAATTTTCAACAATTCATCAAATGAAACGTATTCTGCTCCATTTTCTTCACTTTCTGGTAATCTATTTCTGTTATAGTAAACAAATCTCTCAAATCCAAATGGTTTCAATTTATTCAAAATGTTCTTACCAATCCCACCAAGACCAACAATACCCACGGTTTTACCCTTTGGATCATTAGCAACAGCAACACCAGCAACTGGTTTCGTTTTCCATTCACCTTTCAACAATGCATGATTACCAGCATTAAAATTTCTCAATGCACCTAACAAGAGATAAACATGAGTATCAGCAGTTGCATTATCAACAGCAGCAGGAACATTGGATAATTGAATTCCTTTTTCAGCAAGGGCAATTGGATCAATTTGATCATAACCAGCACCATTATGAGCTAAAGCAATCAATGATTTTGGGAAATGTTCAATCAATTCACGATCTATCAACCCAGTTTGTGCAACACTGCCAAAAGTTCTAGTCATATATTCAACATTTGAATATTTACCTTTAAGATCTTGAATGAATTGTTCACGAGTGGTGTTTGGATCAAGATCAATAACGTTAGCGATTTCTGAGAATTTTGTCCATTCTTTGGCAGTGTACTGAACTGGGCCTCCTAATCTTAAAACGGTTGGTTTAGTCATTGTGTTTCTATTAAGTTCTATTATGGGGGATGGATGCAATTAACAATTAAAATTGATGGAAATAAAGGGAATGCAGGGGAGTATTAAATGTAGGGGTAAAAAAAAGGTTGACGATTTTTTTTATTGCTTTTGATAAGAGGGAAAGAAAGATTTAATTGAAGGAAAGAGAAGTTGGGTGTCTTTATATACTTGTGAGATCAATGGTGAAACTTTCCACTGGGAATCGTCTACGGGTAAAACTTGTCTTGATTTGGATAAATCAATTCAGCTCAATTATCAACAATCTCAGGCTCTTTTAATCGTTTATGGTTAAAAATTTCATCAAGTAACCGGAGTCAGGAGAGATCGGAGTCAAACTGTGGATGTTTGACTCCGAATAAATGACTCCGACGTTTAGTCACGTGACTGACTCCAATCACGTGACCTTTCCCGAATTTTTGAACATTAGCCCCACTTTCGCGAACAATTCCGGTTATTTTTCTCAAATTATTCAAAAATGAATGACCAAAAAAATTCGCACAAAGTCCGTGTTTTATTAAGCGAGATAAACTAATTTGGTTGGCTGAAAATTCTGCTGATAAAATCGGTTTAGGAAAATCAGGTGTCGGCTCTTCTTTTGGCCGTTTGTCTGTTTTCATATTTGTAATGGGGTGATTATTAAAGCTAGAAAAAATTTTCATATTTAAACAAGGTGGATTCCCATTTCTTATCTCTTCCTCTAAATAGTAAAACATTCACACACATAAAATTAAATAATGCTTACTAGACAATTCACCACCGTTTCTAAGAAATCAGCTATTGCCTTGAACGCCACCGTGTCACAACATAAAGGAGTTGCCGGTAATTCATTCAACTCTTTTGCAGATTATAGAAAATCTGCAACTCAACATGGTCCATTAAAGAAAAATTTCCTATTGAAGAATCAAGTTACAACAACTCCAATTTTTTCCAATAATGAATATGATTATGGTGTTTCTGAAAAATCAAAGAATTTGGCAAGAGCTTATGCCTACAGAGAATAAAGTCTCTCTCAGTCTTTCATTACCAATATCATATCAAAATGATCAGCTGGACTGATTCATTAGGATTTTCATTTCATAAGTTGCCAAGATAAACACGCCCTTCAACAGATCCGCTCCATGAGATGGCGGATACTTCAGGGACCGTGGCTTACGCAACACTTCTTTCTTTACAAGAATTTTATCAAGGATACAGGCCTATATACAAGACATATACAAAAAGGAATACGGAAATCTCCTTCTAAATAGAGAACAGCTCAGTGGTTTATTAGAGCTAAAAGGATGCGGAATCTGAACACTTGGTTCAATTCCGTGAATACAAATGAATACAATAATGAGATCTGTAGTAAATGATTTAATTTTTTTTTTTTCACTCTGGGTATTTTTCTAGGAATAGTAATGATAAGCGCACTAGTATCCATTAGTAAAACACCTACTTTGCACAAAGTAACAAAACGTCACATGATACATTAGCATCACTAGATCTGGATCTGGGTTATTGATGTTTCAACTACGTATTACATTCAAACACATAGTTAGGCATAATGCCGCCATATTTCCGCCAGGCACTTCCAAGTTCCTTGTAGATTGGAGATTGTAAGATTATGCCTCTGCTGATGAGTTATCACAGTATTTGGAGATAAAGCATTAGCTCATAGCCTCATTAAATGTGTTTAGATGACCTCCTGTTTATTAATCATTCCTGGCGGAAATAGCTTTCTGGAATGGAAATCGGGAGGGGTTTGGTCTACTTTGGGGCAAACATACCCCAATTTTTTCACGATTCTCCAATTCTTTTCAGGTACTCTTACAACTTTTGACATACAAATAGTGCGATGTGCTTAAACGTCATTCATGACAGTCACTCAGGATTCAGCTAGTCTTAACACTGTGGAAACATGGAAGTGTGAGCATCTTTCTCCAATATTTTTTGAATAATGACACAATTGAACTTTTGAAGACAAAAAATCAAGAGATTTTCACTAAGGCATAAAAAGCAAGAAAAATAAGAAAGCGGAAATATCAGGTCCCCAAGTTTTGGTGCATTTGTCCACAGTTAGGAATCAGGACATTTTGGATCCAAAATGTATGGATTATTTCGTCTTCAAACATTACTAATTCGCAGTACACCCAATTTGTGTAAATGGTTATGCAGATTAATAGTGCAAGTCTCAAGATATTGACCTTTAGTAATTGTATTGTGTAACAAGTATATTAGTAATTAGAGATAAAGAAACTTCAGGTCTTAGAAGTAGGCATCACCATAATTGCCTTCACGATTATCAGTCTTGACAAAACGATATCAGTTTTAAAAGTGAGTTTTTTAAATAATTTGTGTCAATACGGGAAGTTAGTTTAACCTTAAATTTAGACTGAATAATAAGATTTAAAAAGGCAATCAGATGGGAACCATCAATGTTATGTGATTGTAACTCAAAACCAGTGTCAAACGATAAACTAAATGATAGGTTTTTGAATCCTTCATTCAAAACATACGTGAATATCAAATTTATTTTCGAGATAATTGATTCCAAGCATGATACTAACGGGTTAACCGTTTAAACATTTCCCCCAAATAATTACACAACGTCTTAGCTGCATAACGAAATATATGCTCACTTTTTGAACTCTAGAACAAATCATTCCCAATTCTTCATCTTGCCTTGTTCAACATCAGCATAACCTTCAATACCCGAAATCATAAAACCATTCATACCCGAACTTCTCACAATTTAAATCAAGAAAACAACCACCCCGGTTGAATTTCGGTTGAATAACCAACCCCCAGGCCCCCCAAAGTATGGCATTTTCAAATTTACACTAACAAATTACAATTAACCCATCCTGCAGGACGTTAAACGTTGCTAATTTAATCAGGAAAAAATATACGGCCCATTTTTCGTTTTTTTTTTTTTTTTTTCCGTTAATTATTTCTTTAAATGAGTGTAATGGGGTGATGTTTACCCACTTTATTCGGGCTTAAAATTTTCAGCGTCCTTGATCAGTTTAAGTTTCCCTGTGTTGCATTTACTGGTGATGCTGGTAGACTGTAAAGTATATTGGGAATCGTAATAATACAATACACAAGCCCACTCTGGTCGTCATGACTATTCCAAACTACAAATCGGATTTTGATGTTCCATAGGGCATTCATATCGGCCATTTCCTGTCAGTGAAAAAAACACAGTTGTCAAACATAATCGGAGTAAAATCAACAAAATCCTGATTCCTGTCTTGCCGACTTACCGACTGATTTCCCCCGTATCAGGACATTTAAGCCATGAAACAGTTTTATAAAGCCAAAAAATTTTTGATGAGCTCATAATCATTTTGACTAACTTGTCTTTTACACATTACTAAATCCACAATATGAGAAGTCTGAGACACAACAAGATGAGATCATGAGACACAATAAGACAAAAATCGACTGTGAATCGTGAATCGTGTTGGTCGAACCACAGTTTCATTTAACGTTTCAGAATACCTGTCAATGAATTCCCATTGGGATAGAGATGTGGCTGGTGAGGCTAGCCGCTACTATCAGGGCCCCCCACGTAGATAATACAATCACTGATAGTAACCATCACACACAAAGTGAGCAATACCCAGAACTAAGTGGCTGGCCAGCGAGCCCAAGCCATAGAAGCTTATACCAGCACCCGTATAACGATAATACACTTATCATACACAGTTAACACACACATTCGCTCCTTCATGCGCTTGAAAAATCTCAGTCACGGAGTGAAAAAGCACCATGCCGGTCTTGCCCGTTTGGGCAGTCTACACCGAGTCTAGACGTTGTTCAATGTTTAGCGCGATTGATTTAATAAAGTAACCGAGTCAAGTCGAGGCATTCGAGCGATAC
>JAKTZZ010000091.1:0-13046 GCA_030579035.1 Gotozyma siamensis
GGGGGGGGGGGGGGGGGGGGGGGGGCTGTTAAAACTACAAAGAAATCAGCTAATAATCTCAAATATTTATAGTATACAGTTTCATTTCTCTAACTCCTCACTTCTTGCCCACCGGTTTCTTCCAGAAGTACTGCTTGTGTGTCTTTCTGCAGTTTCTCAACCCACTGGAGCCCTTCACACTGGACACAAGACTGGTTCTCTCCATATCATCGTCGTTCTCGACATCATAGTAGTACTCCTCGTCCAATGGTTTACCTGCTGCGTCTTTCCCGTGTCTGTAAATAACACCAATACACTTGATCGATGCAAGGACTGCACGCAGTTGATATCTGGACAATCCCTGGATAGACTGACTCACTGTCTGTAGTTGTTGTAATGGGGTTTGTGATAATCTGGAGAAGGCAAGGTGGTTGATCAAGACATTTTGAATTCCAGCCAAGTCATGATCCTTTTTGATCTCTTCTAAAATTCTTTCGATGTTCAAATTTTGAATTTTTTCCTTAGGATCAATATATTTCTTAGCTCCTGTTGATCCTTTAACTAATGAATGATCAATTTTCTTCTTTTGTGGTGAAAGACCAGGATCAGCTTTACGACGACGGCTGTTGGTAACGTTCAAAGATGATTCAGTTTTGGTTGATAATGGAGTTCTCTTAATTTCTTTATGTGGAGCCGGGGTAGCTTGTTTGACTTCTAGGTCTTGTTGTTTTGGTTGTTGCTGTGATGATGAAGTTTTAACCGCTTGAGATGGTTCAGCAACAGCATGAACAGTTTTAACACGTTCAATTGGTGTCCTTTGTGGCTCTTCCAATTCAGGTTCTTCCGGAAGAACAGACAATTCAGAGAAATCATCACTCTTATGCAAAACAGGTAACTCATCTTCAGTTTCTGATAAATCATCAATCACATCCAATGAGATTTGAAACCCTTTAATATCTAAACTTAATCTATCATTAAATGGTAAATTAATCTCTTCATCTTTAAAAAGTGGGATTTCTGTAAAAATTTCTTCTTCATTCTTAGCTTCTGTTTTCTTAATGAATTTGTACGTGTTCTCTTGAACTTGTCTAACATAACCTCTGTAAGTCTCACCTAACTTGATATTAACACCATTGTAACCTTTACAATAGATCGTTAATCCATTATCATCTGCATTGTATTTAACAACCAAATGCTTACGACTCGCAAATTTAGACTTGATGAAATAATCACAATGAGTGGATCTTCCTAATTCGATTGGCTGTTGAGAGTATAATCTGACCCTGAGTGTATGTGCTAATGATTCTTCAATACTGACGTCCTTCTTGTTGTTAGTGGCAACAATAGCTTCTGATGCCTTATTATTAATTGGTGAAACTGACTCCTGTTGTTGTCTAGCTGGAGAAGAGGAACGTGCACCAGTGGTGGATGAAGGGTTCGGAGTAGGATATTGGAATGAGACTTTTGGAGGAGGAGCCGTTAGGTCTCTCTTTGATCCAAATGGGGTATTAATAACAAGTTTTTTGGTAGAGTTTAATTGAAGTTGAGATCCAGAAAATGGATCATCGTCCTGGATGGTGGAATCCAAGAACGGTGATGATGGTGGGAAACTCGTGCTCATTGTTTGTTCCGCGTTTCGATACTCTGGTAGTAATAAGATGAAAGTTGTATGGCTTTTTTTCAAAAAATCTCAGGTTTAGTGAGAAAAAGTTGTTTGTTTACTTTTCAGATTCAAATTTTACGCGACGCGTTTAGGGCTATGGATTTTATCACGTGATATGTAGGATGGTTTTTCAGGGTAAATACACCCTTGCACCTTTTATATTTTTCTCAAAGTCACAATTTTCGCGGATGGCCTCTCACAGTTGAAAAAAATTCGCGGGAGTCAGTTGGTGAAAAATTGAAAAGCGAAAAGTTGTGCAAACACATTAACTTGTTGAAGTAGACAGAAATCATTAAACATGGGTAGTAAGTAGCTTTACTATTGAGATAGATCGTGTGGGAAACTGTTACCATTTGTCATGTGTTGTGTTACTGTCCAGGGCCTGTATCCCATTTGAAAAGAGAACCTTTGTCGTGCCATTATTCTATTCATTCACCATTTTCAATTACATTATTTGAGATTACTATTATTGATCAATCATTGTTCAGAGAATGTCACAGAAAGAGATTATCCATTATCATATGAAGCAGACTAATCATCGTTGACTTAACCCTTAAACGAGACAGACTCTTACGAACTTACAGAACCCCAACGTAAAAATTTGAACAGACACCTAAAACCAACACCATTTACTCAACAAGCTCAAAAACTCTACAGACACTACACACTCTTGACAACACAGTCAACACCCACAAACACGCAATATCTCTAAACAAAGCTAAGAAAATGCAAATACTAACTATCCATTCCAACAGAAGGTACTCCATCATTCGGTAAACGTCACAACAAATCCCACACTTTGTGTAACAGATGTGGTCGTCGTTCATTCCATATCCAAAAAAAAACCTGTGCTAGCTGTGGTTACCCATCTGCCAAAATCAGATCTCACAACTGGGCTTTAAAAGCTAAGAGAAGATCTACCACCGGTACCGGTCGTCAACAATACTTGAAACACCTTCCAAGAAGAGCTAAAAACAACTTCCAATCTGGTGTTGCTAAATCACAATCTGCTTAAATAAGATTCTAGCATGGAAACATGACAAAACTATATTGGGATTTTTAATTTAACGTATATCATTAATCAAGGCATTTGTGGAATTGTATTTTAGAAAAAAGAAGAAAGTCTTTAAGCTTTTTACAAACTGTACTAAACTTATTATTAAAAATGCAATGTTTATTATCTCTCAAGACTTATCTCTCATCCGCTTATTGCTGAAAATAATGAATCAGCCTCATCCATAGTAACGAATTTTTCAACTAATTGTCTAGCCAATTCAACAGCATCAACATCATAAGCAAACTCAACACCATTACTAAATGCAACTTCACCATCAATAAACTCTTGTATGTCCATATCTCTTTCATTAACATTGTTGAAATGATTGATCTCTCTGGCTTTGGCTTCTGTAAATCTGTTGAAGATGGGTATTTTCCTATTACCTTTGATAGATCTCATTTTCAATAAAAATTCAACAGCTTCATCAGTTGTGGAATTATTACTGAATGCAACTCTTGCCATGACAACCATAAACATCTGAGTGATTTCCAATGGCAAGGGTGGTGGGGCAGCTATTGTATCGTCTTGATTTTGATTATGTTCCATATTTTGATCCTGGAAATTAGATACCATAGTTGATTCCCAGTATAAGTCCAGGATTCTGATTAATTTGGAGATATACTTTGACCTCAGATGACTCAGGTTACTCTTTGGTCTGATTATATTGAACTGTTGTTGTTTAGCGATGGATGTGACAAGAACTTTCATGAATGAAAGATGTTTGATAGTTGGATCTCTGTTATTAACAATCCCGTTTAAAATAGCCTTCTCCAAAATGTTCAAAACTAGGAAATTTAGATTCAATGATTGAAACTCATGTTTGTTTGAAGTATCGAATTCATCATAATTTTCCACAGGATATAAGATTTGTGGATATTTGTTGATTTTCAAATCCCAGTCAATTAATTTGGAAATCGATATATTGTCTTGATCATTACCTATATATCTATTCAATCCGGTAATGAACCAACCTTGTTTAATGGGCACGCCACTGTTCAGCACTTTTATCAGATTGTCGATTGTCAATTGTGTTAATAAAGGGAATCTGACATTTTCATCACTGTCTTCATATGAGTTTAACAAACAATTGGTAATGTTGATCAAAATGTATACCAAGTTTATGCAAGAGTTGCTTGAAAAAACCAACTTTGATAAATCTCTAAACTGATTTTCAAACTTCATTAATAATCTGTGATTGAATTGAAAATCATTATACTGGTTCAAATTTATCAGTAGAATCTCTACTATTTCAAAACCGAACAACAGCATCATTTTTTTCAAAAGATCAGTATGTATCACTTTAATCTTAACTTTTTCATGACGTTCATGCCATTCTCCCATGTATTCATTTGGTTTCAATACAGAATCAAACGTTCTCATCACGTCTAAACTGAAAGATATGATTGTCAATGTCAATTCCTTGGTGATTGCACTTGGTCTGAAAATGATAGAGTTGTGTAATAATGACAGCAAAAATGGAACCGGTAGATAAAGTCTTTCATTGCCCATCTCAATTATAGATTTGATCAAACGAATAAGAATCTGTGCGAAAGCATTGATCAGTTGGTCCAACCTGAAAATGTTCTTGTTATCATTCAAGAATTTCAGCAAATGAATAGATATTGGTTCTTCAGCTGGGATGTTAATCTTACCATCATGATTAAAATCCTGTGTGAGTCCGATCTTGGATAGATATTCAATAGTAGTACTGTCCAACCCGGTTATGCAATGTCGTATCAGATTATCAATGAACAACACATTGTCATCCACCAACTGGGGGATGAACCTGATTGGAGCAGAACTAACAGATGTCGTAGTTGGAACTTTCACCACTGGAGTGGCAGCTGGTGGGGTTTCCTCCATCACGACATCCCCATCATCATCGCCATGCTGTGCAGTCCTTCTTTTCTTCCTACTGCTCAAACTCTTGACTTCAACAGAAAGAAACTTCCTCTCGTCTTCCAAACGTCGCACCGTTGATTCCAATGCACTGATCTTGGACTCGAGGGCAACAGTTGAGTTCTGGTTATTAACAATCAGCTGGTCTTTCTCACGCTTATTCGCCTGTTCGAGGTCCAGCAGCTTCGACCTCAAGATCGCCACCTCTCCCTTCGCAGCCTGGAGCTCCGCGTTAGGAACACTGGAGCTCACCACCGTGTTAGACACAATATTAGACGTGTCTGCCACCGCATTCTCTGGCTGTGTCGGCTGCGGACGGGCCGGGACGGGGACAGGAGCCGGTGCCGGCCGCAGCGTGAGCGCGATGAACTCGTCGTCGCTGTCGGAGAAGTCGCTAAAGTCCGACATCAGCACTCATAATCTCTTCTCTTTAGTACTATTTATTGTTAGATAGTTAATATGTTTGTTTACATCGTGGTGTGCGGATGTCTTGGGCTTGAAAAAAAATTTATTCAGATCTTTAGAGAGATGCCCTGTACAAAAGAAGGAAGACAAATGACTGCGAAAGAAGCGCTCCCTGCGTCACTCGTGCCTGAGCAGCCTAAGCCTGTGAGCTCCAAGGACAAGGACACACAGAGACTCATTGTCGTTTTGAGTGCTGCCTGTTTGGAGACCCATAAGATTAGTTCTGGACATGGAACCCACCAGGACAAATATGCTCTTTTAAACTGTGACGACCACCAAGGGCTGTTGAAGAAGATGGGAAGAGACATCTCCGAGGCTAGACCAGACATCACACACCAGTGTCTCTTGACGCTGTTGGACTCGCCTATCAACAAGGCTGGGAAATTACAAGTGTATATCCAAACTGCTAGAGGTGTCTTGATAGAAGTCAATCCAAGTGTAAGAATCCCAAGAACGTTCAAGAGATTCTCAGGATTGATGGTCCAGCTGTTACATAAGTTGAGTATCAGATCTGTGAATTCAGAAGAAAAGTTGTTGAAAGTCATCAAGAATCCAATAACGGATCATCTACCACCAAATTGTAAAAAAATCACATTATCATTCGATGCTAAATTAACAAGAGTTCAAGACTACGTCGAGAAATTGGGTCCAGATGAAAGTATTTGTGTGTTTGTTGGTGCCATGGCTAGAGGTAAGGATAATTTTGCTGATGAGTTTGTTGATGAAAAGATTGGTTTAAGTGATTACCCATTGAGTGCTTCTGTTGCTTGTTCTAAATTCTGTCATGGTTGTGAGGATGCTTGGGGTATCTTTTAAGACTTGTGTGTTTTGCATTTTGATAAATTATAGGTTCATATCTTGGGAAAATGTTTTACCTTGTAGTCTTTTATCAAAAGTTTATTTATTAAAAAAAGAGTGTCTTATTATACAAAAGAATAGTAAAAACAAAAGCAAACCAAAACAGAAACAGAAACAGAAACAAAATCAAACAAAACACCTGGGTATGAATAACTATAAAACAATGACCAAAATCAGAAACCAAAAACAACCTTCAATTAGCAAAAGCTAAGACATTTTCTCTACTTAAAATTCTTTCAATTTCATTTTCCAACATTTTGAAACCTTTCTTTGAACCCTTAGTTTTCAAAAATTTAACAGAACTTCCCTTCTTACCAAATTTAGCAATTTCAATTCTGAACTTGGTTGAACTTAAACCAAAGATGTTATTCTTGGAAATATCACCTTGAATAGATAAATCTTGTTCTGAAGTCTTGATGTTTTGTAAACCATAATCGTTCCAAGATAACAATAATCTTTCCAAAGTATGATACAATTCAACTGGTTCATAAACGGTGTTCAAAGTTTTACCTTCAACAGTTCCAGAACTTGATGAAAATAATTTAAAGAACGAATTGGTTGGAGAACTTTGTTTATTGTTTGAATCGTTTGATGAAGTTGACCATTTTCTAAAAAATGAGTTACCACTGGCAGTTCTCTTATTAGTTGAATCACTCAATGGAGATTTATTAATTTTGGTAGTGGCAACTGAATCCTTTTGAGTCACTGAATCATTCTTTGGATGTTTTGGTAACACTTTGGAATCATTTTCGTTTTGCTCATTTGTAACAGGATTTGGTTTATCATCTTGATGAATCTTGACAGATTTTCTCTTTTGAGATGCTGATTTCTTTGGTATTCCTTCGAAATGATCAGGCAATTCAGGCAATTCGATAGTTTTCTTTTTGCCATCATCTTCTTGTCCTTGAACTTCAATAACAATTGGATTCACAGCTTCATGATCAGCATTATCTTCATCATCATCGTCTTCTTCATCAACGAAATCATTGTTGTTAGAATCCAAAGCAGTCAATCTATCAGCGTAACTCAATCTCAAACTGTTAGGGTTAGAAGTTGAGTTCAATGGTGAATCAGCAGTTTCTTCAGGAATCATCGAAATTGGTGGTTGAACTTGTGATAATCTTGAAGATTTATAAGTCTTTGGTTCACCAGGAGTTTCCAAAGTGTTCAATTTAGCAGCCAAATCGGTGAATGAGTCCCTTGTTGAATATATGGACAAAACAGATAATCTTTTGTTAGAGTTTGAATATAATCTAGATTTTCTAGTGACTTGAGGAATTCTAACTTCTGCTAATGTCTTTGGACCTTTGTACTCTGGTTCATCTTCAACAGATCCTTCTTCGGCATCTTCGACAGGTTCATCAATTCCAGCAGTTATTATCTTGGAAGTTCTTCTGTCAACATTGAAAGATTTTCTGTTGTTTGCATTGATAACTGATTGTCTCTTCAGACTCAAATCGAATTTAGAACCAAGGAATTTAGATCTTCGAATTGCTTCAAACACGATTTCATTAGTCTTGTTATCAATGTTTTTAGCAATATCAGCTTCAGTGGTGAAATTCAAACCTGGATCCAATCTTGATTTTGGTCTGCTTTGAACAGGATTAGTGATTGCCCTCTGTTTAATTTTGGAAATTTCTAACGAATTCAATAATTCTTCAGTCTTGTCTGTTGGATTTGAAGTTGAACGAATTTTAGCATTCTTTAATTTAGTTTCCAAAGCGGCAACATTCGTATCATCATCGTCTTCAGCTGATGTTGGGGCAGTTTCTTGCTCAATCTCATCATCATCGGAATTGAACTCTTTCATCAATCTTTCTAATTCAGCTTTCTTAGCGGCAATTGCTTCTTCCCTGGCTTTTCTCTTTTGTTCTTCCAACTGAGCTTTTTGTTTCTTTTCAAGCTCCAATTTCTCTTTCAACTCCTGTTCCCTTCTTTCTTTCTCTTGTCTCAATTGTTCTTCCCTTTGTTTCTTCAACTCTTCTTTTCTTAATCTTTCATGCTCTTCATGATCAAAGATATCATCACATAAACTGGCAAAATCAAGAGATGTTCTCTTTGCTTCAGTATTGATGAAATTAGAATCAGAATCTTGAGAAAGTTTAGAATACATGGTGATTAACTTGGTTGAGATTGAATTTCTCTTGTTGCCCAAGTATGATTGACGAACAGATTTTCTGTTGTTGGCTTTACCGACACCACCGTTGATGGAAAGTCTGGAAGATGATCTGGTTGTGGAAGTTTGCTGCTGTTGCTGCTGTTGCTGTTGTTTGGTGAAATCGTCATAGAGGTTCTTAGGAACAGGAGGTTGAGAACCAGCTTCAATGACAGATCTTCTTGGTGATCTTTGGAAAGAAACTGATTTTCTATGAGCTGAAGCAATTGAGATTTGAGAACGTCTTTTTGCCTTTGTTGGTGTCGTTGAAGAAGTTGTTGAAAACGATTGAGATTTGTGATTGTTGTTGATGGATTTGGCAATTGAAAAAGATCTCATTAACGAAGAATTGGATTGGTTATGTCTGTATCTTAACAACAGGAAGTAAAAGATCTTCTCAGTTGTTGATTCTTTAGTCAATAAATTATCAATGATTTGTTGTCTTGATCTTCCATGGTATAGGGTGATTAAATTGGATAAGATTTGTTCATCGATTTCATTAACATTGTTCAACTTGTTCAAATATGAGTTTGGAGATGGTAAGTCATTCAAAACTTCTTGATCTTGTTTATCTATCTTGTATTTGTTTAACAATGGATGACTCAAGATATCAAAAGTTTTAATTCTTTTTGAAGTATCAACTTGTAACATTTTAGAAATCAAATCTTTTGCTTCAATAGACAATTCAACTGGCATTTCAAAAGAACCATTTTGAACTTTTAATAATAAATTTCTAATATTTTCATCATCAAATGGTAATCTACCAGTCAACAATGCAAAAAGGATAACACCACAAGACCATACGTCACTTTCAAACCCATGATAGCTCTTACCACTAACGATTTCAGGAGCGGCATAATGAGGAGAACCACACGAGGTCTCTAGTAATCGATCATTGTTTTCTAAAGCAGCCATACCAAAATCTGCTAATTTGACATTTAAATCAGCATCTAATAACAAATTCTCAGGTTTTAAATCTCTGTGACAAATCCCCAAAGCATGACAATAGGAAGTACCCATTATTATCTGTCTGAAGAACTTAACAGCTTTCACTTCAGGCAATGGACCTTGATCGACTAATAAATCAAACAATTCACCACCTTCAACGTATTCAAGAATCAAATACAATGATTTTGAAGTCTCCCACACGTCGTACAGTCTCAACACGTTGGGATGGTTCAACAGTTTCATAATGATGATTTCTCTTTCGATACCATACGCCAAACCGGCAGCATCTCTTCCTTTATCTTCATTTGACGCGTCAATTGAGTTCAAAACCGACTTGGAGACGACTTTCACAGCAGCTTTCTGGCCAGTGGTTGAGTGTTCTGCCAACAGGACACGACCGGTGGAACCTTGGCCTAAGGTCTTTCCTAGCTTCCAAGGCCCGATTTTGTTCACGTTCTGGCCCGTGTTGAACGTTGTTGAGGACAGCAACGAGGACGCAATGGATGGTTGCCTAGAATGGTAGGACATCTGGAAGGACTGGATTAAAAGAAGGACTGAGGGTTGGATATAGAGAGAAGGAAGAGTAGAGGCTTAAGTTTTTTCCCAAATCGATAAATTCACATTACGTGCAGTGAAAATAAAATCCGTTTAGGAATTTTTAATTTAGTGAAAGGGACATAAAAGTGAAAAATTTCGACGCGTTTCAGGCATCTCGACTTCCTAATCGGGAATGCTACGTTTGGAATGTGTATGTATGTCACGTGACTGTTGATTAGAAGTGTATTATGTAAGAAAAGAATTTCAATTTCCTCCAACCTGCAAAAGCGTTTGTTAGTAACTGGGGGCAAATGAGAGTAGAAAGGGTAAAAAAGGAGGTGGGCACTCACTTGTTCCTGGTGGGCTTCGATCACATCGTCCTCCTCGAGGTCCAGGCCCTCTGGGGTGTCGTCCGGGTTGACTCTGGCACCGTCGTTCAAGAATCTCAAACTGCTCAAGGACTTCCCTTGTCTTTTGGCGAATGCTTCCATCAATCTTCTTAGTGGTGTGGATCTCTTGATCTTGAAGAACACCTCGTTGGAGCCGTCGGAGACTTTGAGATTTATGTGTGTTTCCGGTTTGACATCGGCAATCTCGGATAAGTTAGGCTTGGTTTCCTGTTCGGTGTCGGACATTGTAATTGTAGTGCTTTATCTCGTGTTTGGAGGCAATTGAACAATTTAACTTGACTTTATTTCGCTTCAGAAATTTGAAATCGCGGATTTTTCGTGTCTGTCACGTGATAATATACTAGTCACGTGCCACATAGCACGTGACTTGTTATGTCATATGGTACGAGCCACACAGGACCCCGCGGAATTTTTCTTCTCCAAATTTCCCCAGATTTTGAATTCCTTTTTTTCTTTTTTTTTTGCTGTCGAAGAATTTGTTTTGGGGCTTTTCCAACAGATCTGTCACACTTCAACTGCTTAATTAACTTAGAAACCGTCCTCATTAAACCCTTTACTGTTGTCCACTGGCTGCTCGTCCCACTAGTCGCTTCACCCGTTTTTCCCCGAGTCTTCCCACTGCAAAAGACCCCCAAAAAACCCTGAACTCACCACTTGCTTTCACCCCCCGGTAAAAACAAGAGTCATTCGATAATGAACCAGTACAACATTTGGAACAACCCTTCCTACCAGAACGGCAACCAGCAACAGCAATACGCACAGCAGCAGCAGCAGCAACAGCAGCAGCAACAGGATCAACAACAGCAACAGTTGAACAACGAGTTGTCCCCAGACCTTTTGATTTCTAAGTTGAACACCCTCTCCTCTTCTTCTAATTATAACAACTTTTTAAACAATATTGGTCAGCAAAACTACCAATACAATCCTTTTCCTCAAGAGGTCCCATTTCCTTCATACAATCAACCACAGCAACCACAGCAACAAAGCATTTTCCAGTACGAGTCCTCGTTTCAGCATAACGACTTCAACTTGCCTTTAGAATTACAAGGTGGGTTGTCCAATATCCAGTCAAGAAGACCTTCCTTCACTGCGGAAATGGCACAGAATAACAATCGGGGTAGTAATAATGGTACTTCGTTGGAACAGATTGCGTTTCATAACAATCATGGGTTTAATAACAATTTGATGAATTTCAAATCAAGAAGACCATCGATTCAAATTCAGTCATCTCAGGGTAAGACTTACGCTAATAATCAGAATTTCCAACAACAAAACAATGATATTCAAAATGGTAATCAGGGTCAGTTTAATAAAAATGGATACTCTGCTGGTTCAAATAACATTAATTCTAGTGTCGAATTGGACAATGGGTTACTTTTACAAAATGGTCATATCATCACTTCAAATTTATTGAAAGAAACATATGCTCAAACTCAAAATTACTTTTCAGTCCTAGAAGCAGAGCAGTTATACTCATATTTACAAACTAATGTTCAGCAAAATGAAATAATCATGAAGATAATCATCAATTTGAAAAAATTGAACAATCTATTCAACCTTGTCAAACCTTTAATTCTTGTCTTGACCAAGTCTGGTAAATTTGAAATATTATCAACTCCATTGAATTCAAACTTACAAATCCAATCCAAGGACGTTGTGATTTGTGATGGTGATAGAGGTAAAGATCTAGTCTATGTCCTCGATGGTAATTTAAATTTAGAAATGGCCATCTTGATTAATTATTTGAAGAAGAAACAACATGCCAAGGCTATCAGTTATGATGCTCCCTTACCTGACAATTCATCACAATCTAATGGCTTGAGTAACACTCTTGAGGATTTATTATCAGGGAATGGAATCTTGGATGAAGAAACACAATTTCAAATCCCATCAAAACAAGTGTTGAGATTTGCAACTCCACAGGAGATTTTCAACTTGAAATTCAAACTAATTGAAGAGATCAAATCATACAAGACTGCAGTTTTGAAAATCAATCAAAATGCAGAATTGAAACATAATTTAGAAGTTTTGACTTCAGAGTATCAATTCGATCAAAAGAAATTAACGTTCTACTACAGATCTAACAAGAGGTTGGATTTCAGATCCTTGATCAAAGAATTATTCAAGATTTACAAGACTAGAATCTGGTTATGTGCCGTTGTGAACTATAGTGACACCCATGAAGTTTCCAGGGATTTCAACAATGTTAATTTGGACACGATCGAGTTGAATCAGTATAAATCTGATCCTTTCCATGTTAACATCTTTAGGAAATTGTTTGATTATTTGTTGGAACTTTGAGAGTGTTTCACTTATTTAATTTATGAGAATATGTTATGGATAGTAATTGTGATTGTGATAGATTCGATAGAGGGAGATATATAATACAAAATATACATACTTTTGATTAATTTAACCGATTTGGCTAGTAGGTGAGACTAAATGTTAAGGGCTACAACTCTACGTCTCTTTCACAGTCTCCAGAATTGGGTCGATTGAAAAGTGCAATTGCACTTGTAAGAACAAGACCAGTCTGAGCTGGTGTAGAGAAGTACCATCGAACTGATCCAGTCCTTCCAGTCAGAAGCAACAATATTCCCATCAGAAGCCAAGACAGAAGTTGCTAAGAAAGCAATCAATAAATATGTGTGCTTCATTTTTTGGGCGCTTGTGTTTGAACTTTGAACTTTGGAAGATCATCAAATAGCATGAAACAGACCACCTTTTATCTTGATTTCTCCTGTTTCATTCATGGCTGCTTCTTTCTTCTTTCTAAAAGATTATTAAAAGATTTTGGATGAAACTTGGAAAAAATAATACCTTATCTATTCGGGTGCACCGTGCCACTTTCCAGAATTCAACTGCCGTATTCCTGTTGACTGCTTTTCACTTTTCCGGTTTTACAACCTTGGTTGTGAGAAGTGTATCTGTTAGTTCCCCAAAAAAAACTTTGGCCAACCTTTTCCTCTAGTCTCGACTCTCAACTCTCAAGAGTCGACTTCGACTACGGATTTTAGGGTGACTAGTTTGATCAATGTGATTATTTCACCTGGTGAGCAAAAGAAGATTGGATTC
>JAKTZZ010000092.1:0-12530 GCA_030579035.1 Gotozyma siamensis
GAAGGTATTTCAGCTGACAAACTAGTAGATATTGGTAATTGTTATACGATTCACTATTCATTGAGCCATATAGGGCCATTATACGAAAACAAAACAAAAAAACAAATTTAAACCACCAAACAACTCGCAAAATGTCTCGTGCAGCAGCCCTTGGATTCGATGAGAACTCAGATTCAGACTCAGACTCACAGCAGGTCCAAGGACCAGCAACTTCCAGGAGACAGACCCAATTGAACCAAAGACAACAACAACGAAACTTGGTCAATAGTCGAATCATTGCACAACAGAACTCAATCAAGAAAAGTCTGCCCACCACCGTTGAAGAAGACACGTACGAGTACGACGAAGTGTACGACTCGATCCAGGACTCCAGAAACGCGAAGCTGAAGAGACTGGGTGGTGCCACCATCGATACAGACAATAAACAGTCGAGGTACATAGGCAACTTGCTGGAGGCAAAGAAGAAGCGAGAAGAGGACAAACTGCGTGTCCAGGAGCTCAAGATTCAGAAGGAGAGAGAGCTGGAAGGCGATAAGTACGTAGGGAAAGAGGAGTTTGTCACTGCTGGTTACAAAGAGTTCAAGCAGAAATTGATGAAATCAGAGGAACATGACACTGGAAAAGCATCAGAGGAGTCCAATGTGAAAGCAGAGCACTCTGCGGATGATAAACTACGGTCCAGGGAAGAAGAAACACGAGAAGCTTTGAAACAGATTGAAATTTTGCAGGAAAAGTCAGAAAATGAGCCAGAAAAAGCGACACTGCTGCCCAAACTGTCAGAATTAGAGATCCAGGAAGCAAAAGATCGTTTCTATGAGCGACACCCGTCAATTGTGAGAACAAGCTGACACATTCTTCGCTATATAGATTTTATTGGTGCATCATATAAAATGACTTTAAAGACTAAATGAAAAAAAAGTAGATCCTGAAACAAACAAAACCCTTTCACATCACACTGAAGACAACATGAACAACCAGTACCTCAACGACTACATCCAGCCATTCAGCCAGTCCACAGCTCCTTCCACCCCTTACAACAACCCTTTGTGGAACCAGCCAATGAACCCAGTATCTGGTAACCAAAACATAGTCAATAACAACAATCGTTACCAACAACAACAATACCATCCTTCTTCCATTCCCAACAGAAACATGGAGCTTAATACCAGTGCTGACGATAGACTCAAGCTGCAGTTGAAGTTCAAAGACAATCAGATCGAATCATTAACGAATGAAGTTAAGATGTTAACAGAAACGTTGAATTCATTATCGAGTGCACAGGATAATAAAAAATCAGAGACAATCCCTGTTTCAGTTAATGATATTTTTATCAAGTTGAATAAATCAAGATTCGAGGCTTTGGAAGAATTGAAAGATACGAAGCTCAGATTAGAAAGTTTAGTCACTGCTTATACTTTAGATCCGAGTAATAATGCTAGTGAAAATGGAAGATATGATGAATTAGAAATAAGTCATAAAATTCTTATCAAATTAGAAAATTTGAAAAAAGAGAATGAGAATCTATTAAAAGCACTAAGTTTTGGTAAATTAAAAAATCTAGAGATGAATATAAATATGTTGAAACAAGAAAAGATTGATTTAAAGAAAGAAAATCAAGAATTACAAGAAAAAATACGTGCTTTGGAGAAAAAGTGAATCAATTTCTCATTAAATATATACACAAAACATAATCTTGAACCTCTATCTCACATGTTCGAGACCATTTGCTTCTTCTTTTTTGGGGTCCTTCAGGAAAAACTCTGGCTAGACAAAATAAATAACTGGGAATAATAAAAACAAGATGATCAAACTTTTTAGTTCTTCAAAGCTCTTCTCTTGATGACGGCTTCGCTCAAAACATCCAAGACATCAGCAGTGGTGTCAATGTCTATACAAGCATCAGTGATACTACAACCGTAGATCAATCCACTTTTGCCTTCAGCAGGAACATTTTGTCTACCTTCAACGATATTACTTTCAATCATTAAACCGCAAATTGAATCAACACCTGAAGCGATTTGATCAGCAACGACTTTAGCAACTTTTGGTTGATTTTTATGATCTTTATTACTATTACCATGAGAACAATCAACCATGATACGTGGTTTGGAAGTGATACCTTGTTTAACCAATTCAGCTTGAGCTTTAGCAACAGATTCAGCATCGTAGTTTGTACCTGACTTACCACCTCTCAAAATGACAAAGACATCTTCATTTCCCTCTGTAGCAACAATAGCTGTGACACCTGGCTTGGTAACACTTAAGAAATGATGAGAATGGGAAGCAGCTCTGACGGCATCAATGGCAACACCAAGGGAACCATCAGTACCGTTTTTGAAACCAACAGGGAAAGATAAACCAGATGCTAATTCTCTATGCAGTTGAGATTCAGTTGTTCTTGCACCAATAGCACCTAAAGAGAATAAATCAGCAACAAATTGTGGAGAAATGGTATCCAACATTTCACTTGCAATTGGTAATTTTTCAGTAAGTTTCACAAATAATTCTCTAGAGATTCTTAACCCTTTGTTAATCTTGAATGAATTATCGATATCTGGATCATTAATCAAACCTTTCCAACCAACAGTAGTTCTTGGTTTTTCCAAATATGCTCTCATGATGATCAAGAGTTCATTAGAATGTTTCTCTGCAAGTTTACTCAATCTCTCACAGTAGTCCAAAGCGGCAACTGGGTCATGAAGGGAACAAGGACCAACAACGATGATTAATCTATCGTCTTGACCATTAAGAATCTTGACAGCATCATCACGACCTTTGATGATGACTTTCTTGTTGAGGTCAGAGAGTGGGTATTCGGCTTGTAAAAGATCAGGGGAGACTAGTGGATCGTAACCGGTGATTCTCCAGTCTTCTAAACGGCTTCTGTCACCAACGTGGGCGTTATTTAAGAACATTTTTTGGCTATAGTTTGTATGAGTCGATAAGTTTTATGTCAAAGTTGAAAAATTTCTTTTCGAGGCGGAATTTAATTTTGACTCATTTTACGTAAGCGATGAGGTTGTTGAAACTTGATTGTTACTATTAGTAGTGTTAATGTGTAAATAGCTATATCAAACTCTTTGGAAAAGGTAGACGTATCCATTTCTTTTGATCTCGTCCCAGCTCTTGTCGTCATTTGTAATGTCAACGACTTTCTCATCGTTGAAAAGAACCCATTTTTGAGATTCTTCATCTTTGATGTAAACCACATAATGACCAGATGTAACTTGTGAACCTTTGTGACAAATAACACTTTTCAAGACATATTTAGAAGAAATTTCACCTGATTGCTGATTTTCTAGAATTTTGATTTTCTCCTTTGGATCTATTGCTGCTGGTCCTTGCTCTGGAAGTTCACCGTCATCATCTGGATTACTGAACAACCAGTCAACGGCAGCATTGACATCATGGTTGTTAAGTATCAATGCCTTAGTAGCCAATTTAGAACTGAATCCCATGTCACCTAATGAACTGATTTTTTCCTGATCAACAGCAGGTGCAGATGATTTATTCTTTTTAACTTTAAAATCAAATTCATCGTCAAGAGTTTCATCATCCATTCTTTGAAATAACCATTCCATTACTTGTTCAACATTCGCATTGTTATTTTCAAACAACGCCCTCTTGGCTCTTTGTTCAGGGAATCCCATAACGACTAATTGCTCTAATGATGCCGAATCAGGAATGAACTCCTCAGTCTCTTCTTCTTCATCTTCATCGAAGATTTCAGTCTCTGTTGCAGGATCAATGATTGTCTCAGGTTGTAACGATCTTAAATCGATGACATCAGGGATGTTAACAGGAACGTCAACCTTGACAGGGATCCAGTTTTTTAATTGGATACGTTGAACACTAGCGATTAAATATTTTGGGAATGTTTTGAAATAATTTGATTTTAAAGCAGTTTTATTATTGAATTCAATTTCTTCAGGTTTTAAGAAATTAGTTAATAGTTCTTTGAAATCTTGATCATTTTCTTCTGATTTGGAAACATCAATTGGGATTGATAATGATTCATTAATCAAAGGTTTCAATTTTACTGAATTATCCTCAAATTTGAACTTCTCAACGTTAACGAATTTGAAAATATCATTTAATTCAGGATCCAATTTATCAATCTTGTCTAATAAATACGATAAAAATTCCATTGAATCTTGTTGTTTCATGGATCTAAATTCTTCATGACCTTCACTGACATTATACTTGAACGATTCAGGACTAATACCTTTTTGAAAACCGTCATTCTCTTCAACATTAGGCTTAGAGAATTCACCACTCAACAAACCATTGGCTAATTTAGTCAATTCAAACTGTAAAGATTCTTTACCATTCGAGGATTCTGTTGTTAGTGGAATGCCGAATTTTTCACGATATTCAGGGATGGAGAACAATAATTGAACAACACTGTTCAAATAACAACTATTTCCTAGATTTTTCAAACCTGTTAACCCAGGACCAAATAATTTTTTCAACAATTCACCATTTGAATCTGTTAAATTGAATTCCCACTCTAAATTCTGTTCAATTTGTAATTCCATTAACCCTTTCTCTTTCTTCTCAAACAAATCTAAATCAATACCAAACTTCTCTTTTAAAACTCCTGGTAAATTATGTGGAAACGAAACTTCTTCATCACAAGTATAGCAATATACATCCGCAACATCCTTGGTCAATGACCCCAATTTCACGGCAATGGAATGTCCTGTTTGTTGGCTATGCGATAAGGCATGAGTGTTACCAGGGACACCACCAAACTGTGCTCTTCCACATCCAACAGATCCACAAATCAAACATAACCATAGATTCTGGTCTAGTTCACAACTGGCACATTTCAACTGATTTAGATCAATTGCACGGGAAGTGGTCCAAGATGGTTCATAAGAGACAGTGTGAGGACATGGCTCGATTTCTAGTTGCCAGGACTTCAACTCCTCCGTCTTGCTTGCAGATGTAGAGATCTTCACCTTGTTGATAATGGATGTCGTTACTGGATCAATCTCATCGATAGGAACAAACGAACCATCAGTGTACTTGACCACTGAGTAATCTGTATCATATAGTTCAGAATCACTAGAGTAATTGATCTCCAACTTCAACATCTTGTGTTCTCTCTCTTCTTTAGCCGGTTTCTTGGTCTTTAGTATCTTGATATAGAACTCATCATGAGGATACTGATTAAAATGAAGGGCAACATGAGCAGCACAGTACGCCCTGTTCGTCTGTGTCGAGAGATAGAGCGAGTTGAACGCCGTGGCGAAGCAGAAATGGCACAAGTCTTTCGAAAACGGCCCGTTGCTATCCTTCAATAGTGACATTTTGGTGTATAGTGGCAATAGAATATTAAAGAGAAATGAATTCGCGCTTTGTATTTACCCATCAACACTATTTAAAGTGACAGAAATGGTATTCGGAGGCCAATTCGATGTCAGAGGCAAGACTGTGGCCATTACGGGTGGATCTCAAGGGCTGGGAGCTCAAGTGGCAATTCAGTGCTTCCAAAACGGAGCCAATGTCGTGATTCTAGCGAGAACTGAGTCCAACTTGGTGAAGACTTTAGAAAGAATAGAAACTGTCAGGGTCAACGAGGTGCAGAAAGCAGAGTACAGGGCCGTTGATTTGTCTAATTACGAGGCCACTGAGGAAGCACTCCACGGTGTTGAACCAGATGTCGTTTTTTTCTGTGCTGGTGCGTCCATTCCTAAACTGTTCACTGATTTAACACCGAAAGAGTTGAAACAAGGCATAGATATCAACTTGAGAACGTCTACAAACGTGTCACATATCATAATGAAGAAAATGGTTGCGGACAAGAAAGAGTACAGTCGCCATTTCGTGTTTTGCTCGAGTATATTGGCCATTTTCCCCTTTGTTGGTTACGGTCAATACGCACCTTCCAAAGCTGGTGTGAGGGCTCTTGCCGATATCTTACGCCAGGAAGGTGGTCCATTTGGGATCAAGGTCCATACTGTGTTTGCAGGCAACTTCCAAAGTGAAGGATACACAAAAGAAGAAGAGACAAAGCCAGAAATCACTAAAACCATCGAGGGACCATCAGATGCCATCACTGTTGAACAATGTGCCGATAAGATAATTTGGTATTTGGACCATGGATACGAGACCATCTTCACTGATTTCATAGGGTGGGTTCTGTACTCTGGTATGTTGGGTTTCAGTCCTAGATTTATGGGACTTGTTCAACCTTTCCTTGCCTTGTTATTGGCATTGATCACGCCAATCTACATGATATTCGTGAGGCGCGACATTGACAAGTACTACAAGAAGCAGAAATGAATATGATCCTTTGTATAAGCTTTTATAATATTTGCAATCAGATGCTTTTAATCTTGTTTTGAACCCAGTCAACGATCTTTGATCCTGTCTGCTCCAAATCGATGGCATACAGGGCACTCACACCGGCCAGCACGCTGTCATCCCAGATGTCAGCCACGGTCTGTCTGAACGGTCTGTGTGTGAAATTGAGCTCTCTAGGCACTGGCTTCTGTTGTTTTTCCAGCCCGTTGATGATGTCCTCTGTGTCCTGGAGTGTGCGGGCAACGAAACTCTGTCTGCTCTTGAACTCGGCTGATGTATAATAGACCGCTGCAGTGGTGAGTAGAACTCCCCCTAGAAACCCGTGGACTCTTCCTCCCATTGTGTATAAGTTGTATTGATTAATAACCGTTAACTAAATGTTCATTTTCATTCAGAAATTTGTTTTTCTTTCCGACGGTTGCGAGCCCCTTTCTTTTCCCAATTTTTTTTTTTTTTTTTTTTCACTTGTCGAATTTTTCAACTGAACATACAATTGATTAAAGAAGAAGAAGAAATCTCCAAAGATGCCTGGTCCTAGAAAGCTGGGAAGGTGAGTGGAATTCATTAGAGTGATTATAGATACAATACTAACTTCGTACACAGAACTGCCAAACATAGATCAGCCCTTTTTAGAAATCTGGTTACTGCTCTTTTCGAACATGAATCCATAACAACAACTCATGCCAAAGCCAAAGAAACACAAAGAATCGCTGACAGACTAATTTCATTGACGAAGAAGGAAGACACACAACTCGCGTTCAGACTTGCACAGGCCGAAGTGTTCAAGCATGGTGAGACTTTACCTAAACTATTTGGTGAATTAAAAGATCGTTATTCAAATAGATATCGTGGTTTCACAAGAGTGTTGAAATTAGAACCAAGATTAAGTGATAGTGCTCCACAATCTATCTTGGAACTTGTGGATGGTAAACGTGAAATGAAATATTGGTTACTAGCAAGAGTTGTCGCTAGATTAGAACAACAAAGTTTACCAATTGATCCATTAACTCAATCTAATGTTGATAAATTACTTAAATTTAAACCAGAAGGTGAAAAAGAGTTTAGAGCGCTAGTGGAAAGATTGAAAACAGAGTTCTATACAGACGTTGAAGCTCTACAGCAAAACACGCCAACCATCAATGAAAATACGATAGTCAGATCTCCATATGGTAAATCTTCAATTAAGAAGTATAACTTTTTACCACGTCCAACCAAGCAAGATTCTGCTCCAACGGAAGAGAAATAAGGTTTATACAAATCATCATGTAAATACAAATTTTTTTAAGACTCTATGTATCTTAATTGTGTATAAAGATTCATTCGATTAACTCTTCAGCACTATTATACCTTCCATTTGTGTGAATCTAGCTGTAGTATGTTGGGATTAATTGGTCAACCATTGTAGAAACAAAGCGGTAAACTGTTCCATCAAGTTACCAACGTGTTGTAATGGATTCCATCAGTTGTCGTGACGTTGAGAAAATTAGCACACAGGTTAAGTCTGATTTGGCCAGATGTACCAATTCTAAGGGCCATATTTCGAGACCATCCAGGTTCTCTAAATGATAAGTGGGGTTCTTGAAGGCAAGAACCCATGGGAGAGCTAAGTCATCAGTGGTTGAGATTTCCATTGTTATAGTAGAAGTAGCAGATATTTGATTTGCACTTTGACCAATTGGTTCTTATTCAGCTTCAATATTTGGCCAGCAATCTGTAGTGCACTGAAAAATTTCTGGCAAAATCTATTGTTATTGTGTATGGAAGTGCTCAATTTCGAGTGCTATTCAATGTTTCAACGTATTTTCTTTATCATCATCACTTTCTCCATTGATGTCACCATCTAAATCATCATCTGGATTCGTATTTCCAGTTGATCCATCCAAACTGTCTGTTCGACCTAAGAGTTGTGCACGATCCGGATCATCTGTAGCAGCTTCAGCTTCATCTTGATTTGTCGTCAAAATAGCACGAAATCGGGTTCTTCTAGCGATAGGTAAATCATCATCTGGTGGCATTTGAAGGTTCTGGTTGTGTTACTTGTGTCTGGCGTGGGCTTCTAAAAATCCTGTCTCTAGATGTAGACCAGCGACTCCTATGAGCATTATGCATAGCCTCACTAAAACGCTTCATACGCCGAGAAGCAACCATTGGAAAAGTATTCCTCTTCTGTCTTCAGATCTATTGTTTACAATTGACACATAAGATTTCGAAGACTTCCGACTTCCGACTTCCGACTAAACAGTTACATGAAGGGAACACATTGCGATCAACTTCAAGTGTGTGGTGAAAGAGCGGTCGGATACTGAGCGTAAAATGACGCCAGGAGGAAATTTTGATTGAAGTCTGATTTGTTGAGAAAAAGGGGATCTAGATCTACGCGACAGCTGTCGGTTGAAATTATATGGTTGGTAATAATGTACATTTTTAGTTTATTGCTTCACTTAGTTTATCTCTTTTTGTAAAGCACTTGCTAAGATTTGATTAGCCTTGAAAGACAAACCTTTAGTCTTTTCAATGACTTGTTGGTAAACACTGTTGATTGGATGGTTTAAAATGACAGTACCTTCAGTTTCATTGATTTTAGCATCTAATTTAGTATCTTTAATTAAATTTGCAATTAATTTTTCACCTTCTTCTCTTGTTAAATTCAATGGTTCTGAAATTTCATTCAAGTTAATACGTTGATGAACTTTACAATACACTTCACTGATTAAATGACGAGCATTGGTTAAGAAAGTTTCAGTCAAATTTGAAAGGAAAAAATCAGATTTTAAAATGCTTGAAGCTTCATTTAATTTCAAGTTAGCTTCTTTGAAATCATAATCAATGTATAAAGCTTTAATGAAATCAGTTAATGGATCACAATATTCATATTCTTCTTGTTTAACAACTCTGATTAAATCTTTCAATTTTCTTTGGAAATTTGGATTTGATGATAAATTATTTTTATTTGATGATGATTCTGAACAAACAACAGCTGCAACCAAATATCTAATAATCCATGGAGATGCAGCTTGGATGGTAGAAAGATAAGAAGAACTGAAAAACAAATCTAATAATTGTTCTAAACCATCTTCACTGTTGAAAAATGGGAATAAAGACCAATGAATAACCCAAATTTTATGATGTAATTGAACTAAAGGATTTGGGAAATTTGATCTAGCATCGACAACATCCCTTAGATTCTTAAGTTCTTTGATGGCTGATTCCCATTCTAAACGAACGATATCACTTGCTAATATACCCCAAGTTGCACTGTTACACATATCAACATTGGTTGATAATGCTCTAAAATTTCTTAAAAGATCAGAAGCAACAACATAATCACCACGATTGTATTGGAATTGACCAAATTCATAAAGTTCATTGATTTGTTCGTCCGTGACACTGAATTCACGGGATAGATACTCTCTGTTTAGAACTTTATCTTGTTTTAAATGTTCTTGAACTTCAGCTTGGTTCAAAATTGATAAAATTTTACTTGTTGAATTGTTTAATTTATGGAAAGTGGCACTGATCTCATCTTCTTTTTCACTAGAAAGCTCAGCAGGAAGAGCTTTATCACCATGGATGGACTTCCATTGGTTTTGCAAGAATGGAATCATGTTTGTGTCTTTAAACAATTCAAAGATTGATGAATTAATGGCCTCATCACCGTACAATTCTCTCAAAGAGTCGAGGATAGGATAACTTAGGTGTCTGTCCAAGTATGGGATGATCTTCTGTGTGAGATCGTACTGGCGGGCAATTGCCAGTTCTTCGTTAGTGAGTTCAGACATCTCGCTAAACACGTCAATTAATGGAAACTTTCAAGTGTCTTCAGCTTAAAATTCGACGAGTTTTGAATTTTTTTTTAACAAGAAAAATTTATAAATTACATCCCTACACCAGATTAGGTAATCCACACTATCACATAGCATTGAAGTCAACAAGCACCTTTTCTTCCGAGTTCAAGAGCATTGCAATCTCCCTTTGGCAGTAATGTTGTCTCTCAGCAGATGAGACAGACTCGTACAGGTACTTGAGCGGTTCAACGGTGGAAATATCGCAATTATCGATAAAATTATCACCGAAATCCATTTTTGTGTCAACCAGATAGTTGGTCGTATGGATCATGTCAACACACAGGATCTTTCCCTGGTGATCATCGTCGTCTAGGAACAACTTCGCACTGAGCTCGATGCTGCTGACTGCGTTTGTGGCCTGTTTGCCGTTTTGGACATACTCCAACTTGACGGTGTCCACGTTGTCATTGACCAAGTCGATGAGGTTGTCCACCAACTGCAGTGCACTCTTTGCACGTTTGGCATCTTCTGTCAGGGATGGAACTAGCTCCAGTGGTGTATACAGGCTCTCAGTGGATCCCAGTGACTCATTCTGTGGAGTGGGAGTCGGCTGGACGTCGGAGTGCAACGATGAGGCACTGGACACAACTCTGCGCTTGAAAAGCGAGCTGAGGTGGAAGTGGGACTCGTCGCCCGTGCTGAGCGTCTGGTGAAAGTTGAAGAACATTGCCGTGGAATTAGTGGCTGGTGTGCCATAAAGTGGTGAATTTGAACATTGTTTTCTCTAAATTGTGTGTGGTCTCTATACAAAAGCATCTATACCAATCAACAAATATTTTTCGCGTTCTAAACAATTAATACCCAACACCAACGCGTAACGAAATGAGCACAGATCTCGCCACGCGGGCCGAGGAGCTCCTCAACAAACACCTTCTCAATGGAGAGCTCTCCTACACGTACAAACTCCTGAGCAGGGAGCTCAGCATCCACGTGAACGACGCCAAACGACTTCTCTACGGGTTCCATCGCAAGCATAAAGATCTAGTTGATGCAAGTTATGTGATTGTTGGGCAGATCGACAACGGGGAGAAACTACAGACCACCATCAAGCACACGACTGATTTGGAAGACAAGAAAAATTTTAATAAGATTGATTCAATTCAAGTTTATTCAGTCACAATGAAGAACATAAAGATTGATGAAGTTTTAACAAGTATTAATTCAAAGTTGCGCAATTTCAACATCAGTAAAGACGATTTGAAAACATGGGGTTTAACGAAAGGCCCAGAAATAATGCATTCAGAAACATCAACTAAAAGAGACAACTCCTCAGTTCCGATTCGATCAAACACAGTTACTCGTCCTTCTTCAAAAATTAATGACACTAAAAAAGATGAACCAAAAGTACAGAAGAAGAAAGGAGAACCAGATATGGGTCTATTATCTGATAGAATCCGTCAAAGAAATGCTTCCCCATCTTCTTCTTCCTCGGATAAGAATAAACCAAAACAACCAACTTTTGGAAGATCCTTCACTAGTAATACACCAAGCAAACCTAAAATTGATTCAAAACCAGCACAAAGATCTCAAAGTCATCCAAGTGTGAAAAACGTTGAGGTCGTCGAGGATGAAGATGCTGAATTACCAGATGAAGAATACATCAAAAAGAAAGAAGCTGAGAAAAAAGAAAAAGAGAGAAAGATGAAAGAATTGGAAAGTATGTTCGATGATGATGATGATGATTTCTCAGAGATCAAAGACAGTTCATTAGAAGAGATGAAACCTGCCACAACTGAAAAAGAAGTTGTTGAAGATACATTACCAAAAGAAATCCCACAGAAAAGAACAATGGATGATCTTGAGGATATTTTTGATACCAGTTTTTCACAAAGTCAATCACAGAAAAACACGGATTCACAAGAACAGACTAAAGAAACCGAAGAGAAAGCCCCAGATGAACAGGAAGAGACAAAGACAAGTTATTACGATGAAGATGGTTATTTAGTCACAACTGTCAAGAAACCTGAATCAAAACCTAAATCAAAAAAAACTTGCACCTTCAACATCTTCTAACTCAAATTCAACGAAAAAAGTTTCACCACCACCGTCAAAAAAGACTAAAGTTGCACCAAAACAGCAAAGTTCGCTGCTTAACTTCTTCGGTAAACCCAAGAGATAATAGTATAAAATTAAGTTAAAAATTTTAATAGTCAATAACGATCCTCTTGATTCTCAGCAAACCTGTAGTTCTTCGGCTCCATAAACGTCATCAGAATGTCAATGTAGCTATTCTTGCGAAACCAAGCAGTTTCATATTGGGAAAAGTTACGATCTTCTAGTGTGATAGTTCTCCAAACTTGTGAAAAAACTATTCAGTGAATCATCTACTAATTCCTACCAATATTTACTAGTTGGTCAGCTGAAATACCTTCA
>JAKTZZ010000093.1:0-12063 GCA_030579035.1 Gotozyma siamensis
GAATCCAATCTTCTTTTGCTCACCAGGTGAAATAATCACATTGATCAAACTAGTCTCTCCTTTCGAAGACTTCACAGGAGCTTTGGCTCCTTTAGCCAGTTTTGTTCCCTTTTATAGTAATTTTCACATGGTTATAGACGTCCAATCAATAATGTGAACGTGATCTTAAGTAGAGGAATCAGTACATAATCTACAACTCTTTAAAACCATAAAATGTGTCATTAACCCTCTCAAATATTCATATATGCAGGTTTATCAAATCGTTTCCCTTTTAGCTAAAACCAAGACAGTTCTATTAGGAATATAAACCTGTAAGAAATTGCGTCTATTATTCCATTCAAAATCGGTTGAGAAATATTCAACATCATTATCCAATCTATCATGACCACCAAATTCTGGTAAATCACTATTCAAAACGATTTTGTAAGTTCCTGGGACATCAATTCCAACTCTATAATCAGTGAATGAATTAGTTGGATGGAAATTAAAAATAAATAATAATCCTGCTTTTTCAAAAACTAAAACTTTGTCACCTTCATGTTTCAATGAAATATAAGTATCTTTCTTATGTAACCATCCATATTTTCCTTCAAGGTGTTGAATTGCCCTGTCAAAAGCATATAAGAATTTATAACGTAATAAATCATCATCAATTAAATTAAATTGACGTCTAGCATAATGATAACTATCACCATTATTAGCATTAGGGAAATCTAACCATTCAGGATGTCCGAATTCATTACCTTCAAAATTTAAATATCCTTCACCACCTAATGCATGTGTAACTAATCTGATCATCTTATGTAATGAAATCCCCCTATCGATAACTGGTGTCAATGGACTCAATACAGACATGTTGGTATACATTTCTGCATCCATTAACCAAAATGCCAAGGTCTTATCACCAACCAAGGCCTGATCATGAGATTCACAGTATCCGATGGCACGTTCCGAATAACGACGGTTTGTTAAAGTGTGAACAATAGCATTCAAATCCCAATCTTCATTTTTTTTCTCTTTGAGAAGTTTGATCCACATGTCAGGTAAGGCCATTGCTAATCTATAATCAAATCCAACACCACCAATGGATCTATTTAAACCTAAAGTTGGCATTCCTGAGACATCTTCGGCAATACTTATCAATTTAGTGGATTCTAATTCACCAACTTTTGTGATTAAATCATTGGCTAACATTAAGTAAGTGATTGCTTCATAATCCACTGCGGAATTAGGATGTAAATATTCATTATAATCTCCACTGAAGGCACCACCGGCACCAACACCATGATGTAAATATAACATACTCGTGACACCATCAAATCTAAAACCATCAAACTTATAAACTTCCAAATAAAATTTTAAATTTGATAACAAAAATCTTAAAACTTCATATTTTCCATAATTAAACAATCTTGAATCCCATAATGGATGTGAGCCTTTCCCACCGGCATGAAAATACTGATATTCGGTACCATCAAAGTTATTCAATCCATCATCAACGTTTTTGGATGCATGTGAATGAACAACGTCTAAGAGAACCGTTATTCCAAGACCATGAGCCGTGTCAATTAATTCTTTCAATTCATCAGGTGTACCAAATCTTGAAGAAATTGCAAAAAAATTGGTAACTTGATATCCAAAAGATGCATAATATGCATGTTCCATAATAGCCATCAATTGTAAAGTGTTATAACCTAAATCTTTGATTCTTGGTAGGACATTTTGAGTGAATTCTTTATATGATCCTATTTTAGCTTCAGGGGTAGAAATACCAATATGTGCTTCATAAATTCTTAAACTCTCTGATGGTTGTGGTCTTTTGTTTTCGAATTGATATGTTATTTCAGGATTCCAAAATCTGGCATCATAAATGGTTGAATTTGAGTCTTTAGCAGGTGCAGTTGCTCTCAAGATCCATGCTGGCAATCTGTACAATCTTTCACCATTTTCCAACACAAGCAAGATCTTGACTTTGGAATCATGTTCGATTGATCCCTTGGGTAATTTAATACTAAAATTTCCATATTCATCCTTCTTCATCTCATTTGATTCTCCCCATCCATTGAAATCACCAACAAGATAAGCCCTGGCTGCATTAGGTGCCCATTCTTTATAGCCGATCTCGCCAGTGGCAGGGTCAACATGGAACCCGTACTCTTTGAAACCGTCAGCAACTTTTAAAATTCCACCTTCGTTCTGTTCAAACTTTACCAACCAATCATCTGCAAATTGACGCCTTTTTGACAGTTCTGAAGCGAATGGGGTCAACCACGGATCCGAGTCGATGGCGCCCTGAACATTGGCGGGAATCTCACTCTTAACGCTCATTCTGTGCAGCTAATTGATAAAAAACAGTTGCAATTGAGCGGGTAATTAACACTCTTTGTATTTAAGGAGAGAAATTAATATTTTTGCAATAAAAATTGGGGCTGGTTCTCTAAGAAGAAAAAAGAATTTAAAGAGGCGGCAAAAAAAAAATAAATAAAAGCACTCACGCTGGGGGTCGAACCCAGAATCTTCTGATTAGAAGTCAGACGCGTTGCCATTACGCCACGCGAGCAGATTAGATGACCGAAAAGCGTTGCAATTCACCCAACTCTGCGTTTTTCTATTATTCTGGGCTCCGTAACCATCACTACCTAATCAATCTAATTTAAAAGGGTAAAAAACAATAAATGTGGTTTTGATTGTTGATTACTTTGTTAGAGCCAGGAATTGGTGTGTGTGTGTGTGTGTTGAGGATGGCGAAGAAGAAGAGACAGAATAAGAAGAAAAGCCCCAGCAAGGCGGTTACGTCGTCACAGCAGGAATCACAGGAAAATAGAGTGGAAGAACAGGCTGAAATATCGGTGATAAAAGATGATGATGATGATGTATCCATTGATATTGATGATGTTAAAGACAATGAGGAGTATATTGAGAATTCAGTAGATGGTCCAACTGTGCAGAGCGCGACTGATCATGTTGATACTGATGTTACGCAGGATCAGACGATAGATGAAACAATGGATCAGACTCTCGATCAGACTGTGGATGAGGTAAATCATCAATTGGAGACTATCAAGTTGAATGCTGAGGATATCACTACGTCCATAACACAGGAGAACGACGAGAATGACTTACAGGATAGTACTGAAGTCGATAGTTCATTTTTAGGCAATGCTTCATCAACCGAGGCCCCTATCGGGGAAGAGATAAATACAAATGTGCCTGATCTTACAATTGAATCTCAAGGTGATGAGTCAGATGATACTAGAGAAGCAGACACTTTAAATACAGAAGAGCAAAAACAGGAGCTTGATACATCATCAAATGTAACTGAGTTAATTGGCGAAGAACAAAGCATCACTGATACCATTCAAGAAGGTGAAACAGAAACAAACGAAAAATTAGAAATTGATGAATCAACAGTACCGGATGTCCAAATTGAAGAGACAAATACTGCCAGTCCAATAGAAGAAACACCAAGCATATATGAAGAACCTGTTGAAACGGAACCTGAATCTATTGATCCCGATACAAAAGAATCAGAATCTCAAGAATATACAAAAGAGACCAATCAACCTGAACAACTGGACTTATCACCAACTCAAACTGAAGACGAAATAATTTCATCAACAGCACAAGTTCCTGAGGATAAATCAAACTCCAGAGATCAAATGGACGAACCAGAACCTTTTGAAGTAGAAAACCACGAGGCGACTTCAAATGAGATGAAAGAGTCTACAGTAACACCCATCACTACACAACAAACAGATGAGTCCATCATTATAGAGCAATCAACTGAATCACAAACACCGGAACCTGAATTCACCCCAAAATCGACTTCATTGAAACAAATCTCCATCTCCAAAGGCCCATATACAATATCTCCCTTGATATCATCAATTTCACTTTATGATGAATCCATCCCAGATTCAAAAGACTCATATCCTACATACTTTGAGACTTTCGAAAACAACCTTTACATAGGGACATCAATTGGTGAGATTTTACATTATCAAATCAATGCAAAAACATCAGAAGTGTCATTAGTTTCAAGACTCTTCTTCCATCAAGCAAGAAGGTTTCCAATCAAGAAGATACTCTTGTTAAAAAAAATCAACAAATCATTAATACTTGCAGGAAGTTTAACATCTTGTTTTAATCTCCCTGGTCTATCACCATCCAACATTGGAAGAATTAAAGAAGTGAATGATATTTCCCTCGATTTCAACAACATTGCCAAAAACGACACCAGTGGTGTTCATTGTGTGGTTTTCGCTGCAAAGCAAATAAGAATCATTAACGTCACAAGCGAATCATTAAGATTAGTGAAGGATATAACATATGCTGGAATTATCAAAGGTTTAAGACGTGGAAAATTTGTCGCTGTTTCAAATTCAGAATTTTACGATTTGATAGATTTGGATAATTTCAGTAAAATTCCACTTTTTCCTATATCTACCAGTGGTGAAACATCACCATCATCAGAAAAATTGGAACCTTTCATCGTCCCAGTGGGCAAAGATGAATTTCTATTGACTTGTGGAACTGCCCCTGATGAACCAGCGATGGGGATAGTGATAAACATCAATGGTGATGTCTCTAGAGGAACATTCTCCTTCGATAAGTATCCCATGTCAATCGAAGTCGATAGAGATAATCAAGATTTGATAATTGTGAGTTATAAGGATAAGATCAAGGTTTATTCTTTGGAATCGCAATTGGTTGTTCAGAGTTTAAAATATGAAGAAAATGTGGGTAATGTTTTACTTCAAGTTGGAAAATTGGATAATCATATATGTGTCAAAGATGGCCAATTGGTGGACCTTATCAAACTTGTTCCCTTGATACCTAATGAGAATCAGGAGGAGAGATTACAAACTGAAACGGACTTCGCACAGAGTATATCACAAACCAAAAGCAGGTTATTTTTAATGAATGGAGTTGGATTAAACATGTTTAAACCTATTGCTAAACTGTCGAAATTGAACCAATCACAAGACTTGAAGACTTTATTGAAAGAGTTCAAAGGAATTCAAATGTCTAATAACACCAATGAGTTAAATTTCGTCGAATTGGAGTATTTGAACTTTTTGATAGTTGTGACTGGATTGGAATTAGAATCCGTGGATGATGATCTTGTCTGGGAAAGTCTGATAAATGGTACGATTGACCCTAGAGTATTCTGTTACGTTATGGGTTATGAAATATATGGCATTGACGTTTGGTTGTTTAATGGGATTTATGAAAAATTGACAAATTTGAAAGATAAAAGAATTAAAAGCACCAAACTAGTTGAATTTTTTGAAAAGTTTTTAAATTATTGGATCCTTACTAAACATTCAGTTAAAGACAAAGATATTGAAAGAGATTTAAAAGATTACAACATTTTAAAAACTTTAGAATTGATTAAATTGAAAATCCTCACTGACCAGAATGAAATGACTGCAATTTCCGAATTCATTAACAATTCCAACGTGTCAAAATATGAAGAATCTGCCAACTTATTAACTACCAACCCATTGTCCATTGCAAATATCCATATTGTGAAACATGAGTATAAAGAAGCCATTGAACTATATAAAACCTATCATTATGAATTGAACTCAGAACAGAAGAAAAATGAAATCTTAATGACAATAACTGATTTGGTTTTTACCAGAATCCAGGATTTGAATGATCAGCAATATGTCAATGATCTGGGACTTTGGATCATTAATAGAAATTCTGAAATTGGGTTAAATTTCATCCAGAGTAAAAAGATCAATCCAAAAGGTGCCGGTGATCAATATGCATTTGAACTCGTTATTGATAAGATTGAAGACGATTCGATAAAATTTGCATATGTGGAGAATATCTTGGTTGGACTGAATGCTGAGAAGTTCAGAGTTAATCTGATTAAAAATTTGAAAAAATGGGAGCTGAAAAGCTTGGATAAAAGGCTGAAAAAGTATAGAAAATGAATGAGAATAAAACTGAGAATGCACTGATGTGTTCATGATGAAAAAACTGTGAGTTGTAGCGTGATTTTGATACAGCATTTGGAAATCTCCATTATCTTATTGTTATTGTTTATGGTTTTGAGCCCCGGGAGTTCACGCTTTAATTTTTTTCAACGGTGAACGGTACAATTTTTTTTTGCAGAAGCAGAAGAACCACCTGCAAAATCACACCTAGGACCTCAAATGAAAAGAATTTTGAGCCATTTGAGCAGGCAGGAGCTCATACGGCCACAAATATACCCTATACCCCGAAGATTTTGTCAAATAAGGACAATTCAAAGTGGTTTGTCCACCACAGTTTTGGATCATAACTCATCACTTGGACCTATTGTTGATGAAAATGTTCAAGAAGCTCTTGAGAATGTGATCAAGATAAAGAGACTGAATGAGGCAATTGAGACCGATGAACAGGTGGAGGTGATGATTGATGAGAACTCGATGCTTGGTAAGATACTTGTGAAGAAGTGTCGGTATGAAATGGAGAAACTAATGAATGGGAATATGAATAACTTTGATGAACTTGTTGAATTCTTGAAGAAGTTGATTGATATATCAAGGGATAACAAGCGATTATATTTCAAATTACAAAAAAGTTTGGATAATGATTATGTGTTTGGAGTGTTGAATAAACCAAGCTCATTGAATGTTCGATTTGCATCTGAGTTAAAGAAGATCATGGAAACTGGTGATGATCAACATAAAGCTGAACAAACCTTAAACTTAATGAACTTGAATAAAAAGCTAATTGAGAAGCTGGACCTTTTAAAGACTTATAGATTACAATTTTTTGATAAACTCCTGCCCATAGTCTCAGATTTGATGATGAAAGTTGATAAATCTTATGAATTTTTCAAAGCTTTGATTGATCTTAATGCATATAGTTCAATATCAAGTCATGACTTGGCCCCATTGAGAAAAGAACTTATTTTCGGTTCCGAAAGAGACAGACATTTGATTTATTTTTATGAAATCTTTGATGATTTAGACAATGAATTACTCAAGACCAAATATGTCAAAATATACTCTTTTGATCTATTGAGACAAATATTGATCCATCATATAAAGAAAGGCGACGCCATTCGTTCACAGGTCTATATGGATCTTTTGATCAATAGATTCGAGCTTGATCGTGTGTTGTTAGACATCCCACCTGAGATCCAAACACTCAGATTAGACAAGTTATATTCTTCTATAATGAGTTTTTCTACAAGGTTAGGGAACTATAGGCATGCTTTGGCAATCCTGAAAAAACTCTCAGAATCAAACATTGAACCAAGCCCAGTGCTTTATAATTCTATACTGGTGGGGTTCAGACAGAAGAAACTGTATGATGGAGCTTTAGAAATTTTCAGAATACTTCCTACTGTTTTAAAAAACAATCCCAAATTCGATGATGAGTCCAAATTGATATTTGTCAACGAACTACTCACTCTATTAAGAGGAAAATTTAAGGATCCTAAACTAGTGCTGGCACATTTTATGACAATATACCCTCATTCGAAAGCATTACTCGAGGACTTGGAGTTATTGAGCCCTATAATCAATGGAAATGAAGGAAAACTTCCTGATGAGACGAGTGTCAAGACTGCAGTCCTTAATGATGCTTATGTTTTTAAAAATGAGAACGTTTATCCAACAATTGCGAACATGACTGAGTTATACACTTCGTTATTGACTTATCTTTCTCAATCTTTTGAACATCGATTAAACACGCCTCACTTTGTTGCTAAGCTGTTCTTCAGATTCATGGGAGTTGCAATGAAAGTCCAGGAGGGAGAAAATAATAACCCATTTTTGAAACAAAACCACCCTTTCTCTTCGACAAATCTAGATGAAGGGATTATCATGGTGTTTGTGAGAAGAGTTTTAGAAGATCACCATAGACCAAAATTGGCATTAAGTATGACCAAAAGATTCTTGACTAAGTTGAGGTACAAGAGATTCAACGCTAATGATCTAAGTCATTTATTTTACAAGCACCCTCACTACATTGGTGATCAATACGATGCCATGATTACAATTTTGAACCATTTCCGTGTGGATGTGTCGTTTCAATTGGTTGTTGGTAACATTTTCAAATGTTTCAATAGAGGAGAATTGGAATTATCCAAGAAATGGTATGAGGTTCTAAGACGTCAGAATTTCGTACTTACCAACAGGAAACTGATCATGTTCATTCATTCCCAAGGATGGGATTTTCCTGAAAATTTCAACACTAAAGTCCTGGAATATTTAGAGCTGCCAAAAGTTGAAAGAGACAGCATGAGAGATTTTTCAGTTTATGATGACGTTGATGAAGCTACTGAGGTGTATGATAATGAGTTTATCAAAGAGTTGATCAAAGAAATGATTGAGATCAATAAAAAGTCGAATCAGGCTTGAATTTAGTCATTGACATCTGCATACATAGTTAGTTATGAGTATTACGAAAAGAAAAAAAAGAAAGGCATTAGCTATAAGCACAATTTTGCATAAGATACATTTTTGATGTACATTTATTGGAGTTTCCAACCTGTATATAACAGAAACAAATAAATAAGTTCATTGATGTCTTCGATAGTGTAGATTCACAAAAAAATCGATCATCTCAAAACACCACCCCTGGATGGTTGCGGTAAAGATCCACTTTTGTTGGCGACTAATCCCTGTGTACGTTGAATGATATTGTTGAAATTTTGTTGTTTCTGATATTGTTCTCTCTCTTGATGAGCAAGTGATAAATATGCTTTGAAACCTCCATATCTTTCCGTATAGACTGTATTTCCTGATGGACCAACCTCGATGATATTTTGTGAATGATTGTTGTTGTTGTAGTTCTGGTACCTTCTACCACCTCTTCCCCCACCATATATGATGTTGTCTTTATCTTCTTGAGTTAAGACCGGTCTGTGTTTGATGTATCCTGTCAAGATGATGGACTTCCCAAAAGTCTTTGGGGGCATGTCATAGTTTAGTTTTAAAAATAAATCAGTTGGGATGTTATTATAAATATGATCACCGGCAATAGGACACTCCAAAACAGATTCGAATTGGAATTTAGAGTTTGGAGAAACAACACCAGCCAATCCACTATTTCCAAAATGGAAACTTATCTTTTTGTTGACTTCAATGTTTTTAGCTTTATAAAGTTTCTTAAAACTTTCATAGTTAGAATTTTTATTACTCATGAAAACAACTTCCTCTTTTCTAACATTTCTTGATTTTTCATATTCCGTTAACTTTTGATATTGATCCCTCACCACTTTCAACAATCTCTTCTCATCAATGAACGGTAAAAGAACAATCCCTTGCCATGCCCTTTTCTTACCGTTCATATCAATAGGGAACTCCTCAGGATAAAAATCAATGATTGGTGAGTCTTTGTTTGACATCAACGGTCTGAAAATCTCAGGCAATGTATGACCAGAGGCAGCAGGCAAAACAGCCATCAGTTGTTCATATGGTAAAAATGGTTCACCCAAGTCGAATTTGATGTCCAGGCTTTTGATATCTGTAAAATCTGTGGCGAATGGTGCATAATGGTATGGATAATACCAATTCCAAGAAGGACAACCTTGGTAATAATACAATAAGACCCATGAAATACCTTCAATATAATGGTAGACAACTTGTCTTTTTGTTTGTTCAACTTCTTCCTTAGTAACGTGAAGTTTTATTTGGTAATATCTGTCAATGTAACCTGGTTCACCCAAATCGACTTCTGTTGGGTCATCTTCTGGAGTACGTGTAGGTGTATCTTCTTCTAACTTACGTTTCTCACCAATGGTGGCTGTTTCTTCAGAAGCAGCTTTGTTATTCAGTAGTTTCTGTCTTAGTGCAGCAGCAGCACTCAAATTGGCTTTGTTTGCAGACTCAATTACTTCTGGTTTGATCTCTGTGACTTCTTCCTTGACTTCTGATTTTATTTCATCTTTGATATCTTCACCATTTGCTTTACGTTTCAATAAATCCATTGCCTTTTGATCACCAATAGCTGCAAAGTTCATCTGTGTTCTCATTTGAACAACTTCACTGTTAGTCAAATTCAAATCATTAGCAGTGTTGTTATTCACATCAAATAGGGGAATGTTAGCAACTGGGTTAAATGTTCCTCTGTCTTTACCCTTAGTGACATTGTTGGCAATGTATTGGTTTCTAGCTATTCTATCTTGTTCTTTGAAACGTTTTCTTCTATTTTGTGCCTCTTGACGCTGTAACTCTTCGTTTTTCTTTTTTTGAAAGATGTCTGGTTCTCTTTTGGCCAACTCAGTTAATAAAATCTCAACATTTTCTAGATTTAAAATACCATCACATGTGATATATGTCTTCATTCTTGGTAAAACTGACTTCCATATACTAACTAACAAATTAATGGAGTTATCTCTGACGTCTAAAGATGGTAAATGTGGCAAGAAATCATTACCACAAAAGAAACACATAAAGACCCAATCATCAATAGCTCTCTCAAGATCGAATTTGAAAGACAATCTAGCAACATTTAACTCTATTTCTAAATACTCCCTAAGCACATTAATATTCAGCCATAGGAAAGGTTTCTTTGCATCTTGTTCTCTAATATTAGCCTTTTCTTCCTCTGTCAAATTCATCTGTGCACTGACTCCCATACTTCTTTGATCTTGAGCAAAAACATCTTCTCTCAAGACTCTGAAATGTGGCTCATGTGTGGCAAGACCCAAGAAAATCAAATCTGCATCTAAACCATAAATGGCATGTCTTGTATTTGGGTTATATTCGATATCAGATCTTTGACTTCTAATGAAATTCATAATCTTATGTTCACCTTCCCCAGGAACGGTAGCATCACTGATGATAACTTGCACATCAGCCCAGCCTGGGTCGGTAGCAAGTTTATAAGCGGTCCAGTATCTCAAAGCAATGGCCAGTTTGTCCATGAATGGAGTACCTGGTGTAATCGCATTACTATCCCAAGTTTTCTTAGCTTTGATAGATTCATCAATCATCTCACCCTGTTGCTGGGCAAGTTTAAGTCTCTCCTCGTTCTGTATCTCTGCCTCTTTGGCACTTCTAAATCTTCTTGATCTCTGCTGATTCATCTTGGCTCTTGGAGCAACACCATCAACTGCAATCATAAGTATCTTTCTAGGTCTTGCCATGTTCACCACACGGTCCGTGTACTCGAAAACCGCGAGCAGCATCTCGTCTTCCGTTTCTGGAGCTGGCTTATTCTCCGGGTGAGAACACGGATGCACAATACCGTTCATATCCAAGTATAAATTATCCAATTCACCATTTGGATTAGGATTAGCGTACGGTGGTGGAATTGAGACTCCATTGACCGTTTGAGACTCTTCTTCAAGCACCGGGGAAATAATCTTCGGGTATTTCTGTGACAGCCATCTGAATAACGCTGGGACACCCATTTTAGCCTCAAATAAGCAATTCCTCTAAGATTAATTAACTGAGTACTTTCTCTATTTACTAAAGAGCTGAAAAAAAATTATCAACACATCGACCGAATCCGGTAATTTTCGCGGTTCACGGTGCTCTCAACCATCATTGACTGAGTATTGACTTATTGACTTATTGAAAAACGTTTGTACATCAACTGTCACTAACAGGATGTGGCATGAGTGCATGGAAGCTGTACTGTAATTTGCGGAATGTCGCATGTGCAAAGTTAGAGCCTAGAACAATATTTTTCTCCTTCTCAAATGACTTGCTTGTTGCTTTTTACTGTTCATGTTTTTGCTCATTTTTGTGTAAGGTAAGAAGCTGAGAATTATATTTCCCCAATTTTAGATTGATCAAAAATCATTGACTTTCAAGGTCTAACACAGAATGGAAGCACAACTAGAAAATATCGATCTTCAAATCACTTACCATGATAGGACTTATCCGATAGCGCATAACTCTTTTGTTAAAGTTTGTCAATTAATTAGATCGATAAATGTTGATCAAACATTCCATGCGAGTCTAAGCCAATTCAAAAAAATGGCAACCCAATTTAGGTGCGAATACATTAGTGATATCGGAAATGAAGCATCTCATAAGGTTAAAAGAGCAGAGATTGCACTTTTTTCGAAATATAAAGAGAAGTTTGAAGAGGTTAATAAAA
>JAKTZZ010000094.1:0-11863 GCA_030579035.1 Gotozyma siamensis
ATGTATCAATGTGTTTCCACCATTTTTCATTAGACAATTTAGAGAGAAGGCTGTTTATAGAGCGCTGTGTCTTTCTCAAATCTTTGGCCTCTTTGCGCTGTTTCTTTTTGGCGGAAGACATTTCGGTGAGCTTTTTATAATGTAGTTGCTTTGTTTGAAAGTGGCACAAAAATCATTATAAATTCGAGGTTTGTGTGTGTCCAGTCTTTCCAGCAGGATATTTTTTAGTAGCACTCATAACTACACTTATAACTCGTAACCAGCAATCTATACGAACTCATCATGCACCTTACTTCCATTACGAACTAGGTGTTCACCATTAATGCATCTATTGCATCCAGACCTTGTGATGAGAATACTTCATAATTATCACAAGCATCATTATCGGCTACATGAATAACTGAAGGGTGATCTGAGGTGGTGGAAAGGTGAGACAGAGGAGTTGACATATGAGTATAGGTGGAGGTATCTAACATGAGCCAAGTCTACGAGTTTACCTAATACCTAGTTGTTAACATAGTCAGAGCCTCACCTGGGGTCCTAAATGGATTTCCCTTCGTCATTTGCGAACTACTATATAAAGAACAAACATACAAACATACAATACATTTAACAGAATCGTACACTCTCACTTCATGTTGATTATTGAGCAGTTTGATTTGGATGGTGATTTGCAAATGGTGCAAGAAATGAAATTATTTGTAAAGTTGATACCGATGAGAGAATATTTGAGCGAGACACTAGAAGAGGTGAGAATTTCGAATATCACCTCTAGCAAATCAAAACTTAGGACCCTAGACTACATGTATGATGTAACTCTGGTAACTATACTGTTTTTTTTGATTCTACTGTCTAAGTATAACCGGCCTAACCGCCCATTTATTTGACCTACTGAAGAATCCTCTTGAAGGAACCACCTAAAAGAAGAAAGAAGAAACAGTATTACATAATAATGATGTATCACGTGATCAAGGCCTGATGTGGTATCGTTAGAAGCCCTTATATTCGTTAGAAAAAAAAAATTAAATTTTAGTCACTTTGAAGGTAATTTTTCACTATAAAAAGTGAAAATATTCGATTCTTTTTAGGATACATAAATCACTTGAAGGTTCAATAGAGGTCACTTTCGAGAAATCAGAAAGCTCAGCTTTTTTTCTATTGTTAGAATCCTCTTCTTCATTGGTTTTCATAATTCGCAAGGTTTAGTCACACGACCTAAAATCGCAATCACAACTAAATCGAATTTAAACATCATTTGAACAAAACCATACAGGCCCACATACTGGAATTCAGATAACTGGTTTTCGAATACTTAGAATCATTTGCATAACGCTTCTACTTTGGAAACTTCAATCTTTATTGTTTTAAAGATTCTACTTTTTTGTGTTGTGGTGAAAAAGTGTCATATTTATACCCCAGTTGCTATTTTCCTAGCCAGCATATCAAAACAGAAAATTCATTCAAGGTTCCAACTAATTTTTTATAAAGAGTCGATACAGATTCGATTGTTAAAACAAAAAAGCATACCATCACAGCCTCTCATACCTCATACTGCTTCATTTAGAAAAACGCACTCAACTCCCAAGATCTGCATCATCCATCCATTATCATCATACCCAACAAAAATAATGAACACTAAACCACAACTCACGATTCAAACCACGCATGAGGACAGCGAGATAGCAGTCGCTGACAGTGACATATCCACACAAACAACACCTCTCATCAGACCTGTTATCATGTCACCGGTCATACGGCCAACTTCAATAATCTCAACTGTTTCACCATCATCACCAGAAGAAGATCAAGTTGATGGAGGTATACTCCTGCCTAGTCTTTCTCATATTTCCCTTCTTTCATTACGTGACTCAACACCTATTATTCAAACAACCCCAACAAATGCTAGTCCATTGCTTACAAAACCTCCACAATCTGCATTTCCTAGATCTAGAGTCTCTTCATTTCATCAACAACGTCATATGTTCTTACAAAGAAGAAATTCATCAAATACAAGCATCCCAACGACAAACATTACTCTAAACACTTCATCAACAGCCACAAGCTCTTCCACCACAACCACCAGCACAACCCAACCAATTCGGATTTTGAAAAAGGATAAAGACCCAACAACACCATATTTTGGGCCCGTATCATTGTCATACTCTCCAACATTCATAAATTTGGGAATGACACCTAATGCGACGAATTCTAATTCCACATCGGGGTATAATACGCCTACTCATTCAACAACGATGACGGGGGTAGGAGGACCACAGAAGAAACATCATGGTGATACGTCACCTTCATTGACGCCTGTTGCTGAAGATTCTAATGTTTTAATGACGCCGTTGATGTTGGGTCATTAAGGAACTCAGAAAAGGTTTGTTTTGATTGAGATTAATTCTACTCCGATTTCGAATACCAATAGCTGTACAGAGTTATATCAAACTACATTTTGAAGTGATATAGAGCGTTATGTTAGTTAGTTAATCTATAAAAGTCATTCTAGATGCAAATTCATTGTAGAAGAAGTCACGTATTCCTGGACATTCCTGGACAACCACTTCAGTTAGCCGTTCATAAGGTGGCTTACGCACTCTATACACATAGAGCTACAATTATAGTCAAAAGATTACACAAAATCAAGTCATATCATATATATTTACCATAGAGTGAGAAATTCAACAAATTTCAAGCTTATAGTCTGGAGTTAATAATATCAACAAATTCTGGTTTCAAAGAAGCACCACCAACCAAAAATCCATCAACGTCTTTCTTGTCTTTGAAAGTGACGGCATTCTTACCGTTAGCAGAACCACCGTATAAGATTCTGATTGATTCAGCAGTTTCTTCACCCAATTCTTTCTTTAAGAAAGCTCTAATGTTAGCATGGGTTTCTTGAGCATCTTCTGGAGTGGCTGCTAAACCGGTACCGATAGCCCAGACTGGTTCGTAGGCAATGACGATGTTGGACCAGTCTTTAACAAGTTTCAAAACAGCAGTCAATTGTCTTTGGTTGATGGAATCAGTAACACCTGATTGTCTCTCCTCTAATGTTTCTCCAATAGCTAAGATGACCTTTAAACCTTGTTCTAAGGCGAATTTAGTCTTTTCAGCAACAAATTCGTCAGATTCCTTGAAAATGGTTCTTCTTTCAGAGTGACCTAATAAGACCCAGGTGGCACCAACGTCTTTCACTTGTTCGACAGAGATTTCACCAGTGTAAGCACCGGAACCCTTGACATAGGCGTTTTGGGCAGACACTTCGACTTGTGGGTTCTTGTTCAAAGAGACGGTGTAGTCCAAGTAGGTGGATGGGGGAGCAATGACGACCTCAGTGTTTGGATCAAGAGAAGCAGTGTTTAATCTCTCCACAATCTCCTTGATGGAGGATTTGGTACCGTTAAGTTTGAAGTTACCACCGACGAAGAATTTTCTGGCCTTTTGGAAGTCACTGTTAGTAAATCGGCTTCGATTGACACTGCAATTGACCCACTCACCATTGTAAAATAGTGTGTTGTTTTATACAGAGCAAAGGGTGAAGTTTTGAAATTTGTTTCGAGATTTTTAAAAATGGAAGAAAAAAAATCACGAAATTACATCACGTAACGGTTAGAAGTCACGTGATGTGGGACCCTTACCACCTACAAGTTCCAAACCAATATTAAACAATAGTAATTAGTGATAATTGGAGAGTATAAATAAGAGGTATGGGCACTGTCTTTTTTACTCGCTCAGGCTCTTGCTGAACAGCGCACGCAGCTTCTCGTCTTTTTCACGTTGCAATTTCACCGTTTCTTCGTCCTGTGCGAACGCAACGTCCGTGTAACTGTTCGAATTCTTCAACACTTCGTCCCTGATCTCACGTCTGTACGTCACTTCGTCGTCTGCCGTCTCGCACCACTTGGGCAAGTTCGTCAACAGCTTGTATCGGTCCGTCTGCATGTTCTTCTCCATTATGACGAATTGGCAGTGAGGAATGTTCTTCAAACTCTCAAACTCCTCGTATGCCCATCTATACCACTTCATCAAAAACACTCTGGCCCAGATTCCGTGCGTGACGAGCACCAGCACACTGGGGAACTTATCGCTTGCAAACTGGCGAAACAACGTCTCGTTGAACCCACTACAACGGTCATAAACATCAGCTGCACTTTCCCCCAATGGAATACGGTAAAAGAAATGGCCATAATGAGCTCTCTCTTTCCACACTTTCTCCATCTCCTCGGCCTCACTCTGGAAATTCCCAAAGTCCTGCTCCCTCATGCGTGGTTCCTCGTTCACTTTGTATGGGATCCCTGCCCCATCAATACTCTTCAAGATCCCTTCCAACGTCTGTCTCGTTCTCTTGTATGGCGAAGTGTAGAACAGCACGTCATCATCTTCACGCAGAAGGTGTAACAGTCTCTCTCCTGCCTTCTGCGCCTGCTCGTGGCCCCGGTCGGTCAGGGCCACCTTGTGGTTCGGTATGTGCTGGTTGACAGACTTGTCCTTGTTTCCCTCAGATTCTCCGTGTCTGATGAGCACGATGAGCTGGTGGGTGTTAGTAACTTATTCTCTTGTGTAGGTTAGGAAGGACTAGCACTCACTCTTGGTCTGGCCATTGTGCGGATGGGGATGCTGCAGTTGGTGATGTTTTTATTTTCAATGGGACGTTTATGTTGGTGTCTTGGGAAGGATTGCGTAAGTGGGGGGGGGGGGGGTCTGTTGTTAATATTGTGAGTCTTGAGGGTCTTGATGGTGCGGAAAGTGTCATTGTTAGTGTATTGGATGGAAAAGGGTGGAATGGAGATTACTTCTTCGTAATTTTGAGTGGATTTGGAGAATTATCGATAAAGTTATTAGAGCTTATAGTTGTTGTATGTGTCAAGATAGAGAACAAAAGATGGTTTACATAAAATCATTGTAGTTACCTATACATCTGAAGACTTTTAAAAAAATGCGTTTATTATGAATTTTTCTATTGAAAGAGCTCTCACACCAGCTCATTCTCCACCAAATGCAACAACTCATTGTAACTATAAGGAACAAACACAATTTCTGTTCCTGAGCTATCTCTTGCCAAATTCGCCATCTTATGCTCCACAAACTCCATCAACATCGTTCTGAAATTCACCACATTAGAAGTGACGAAATCTTCAACACATAACCTAAATAAGACATTGAATTCGATCCCAACTTTGATACTGCCTTTCAACACATTGTTACTGGTTATTTGTTTACCTTGTTCTTTCATGAGTTCTAGTTGTTGTTTTGCTAGGATCTTGTATAGTTTCTTAGAACTGTTCGTCAATGAGGACAAAACGTACTTAGCACCGTTTGAACCTGATACTTTTGCAGATTGACCAAGTGATAACAAATCTCTAAATGACGTTTCGGTGATGTAATCCTCGTATGTTGGAGAATTATGCCACACAAAGTTCAAGTTGGCTAATCTTAACGAATCCCATAATAGTGGACCATTAATATGGTCGATTGATGAAATTAAATGGAATTGTTCAATCGATGCGATTTTAGAAATATAATCCTGTGTTTTTTCATCTCTGAATGATACACCATCAATATTATGGAAAAGAATAACAAGTTTGGAAATTGATGGTTTAGATTTGTAATAATCAACTAAAAAATCAACACATTCATTGGTTCGTTTAGGCAGTTTGGTGTCGAGGTTTAATTGTTTGCAAATTTCCATTAGGACCTCATTAAATTTAACAGCTGGATTGTATCCATTAACAACCACGACAGGAACGTCAATATAATCCAACAGGTATTCCTCAACGAATTTCAACAATAATCTTCTTTTGGAACCGACACCATAGAACACAAGATTGAAACCTTCTTTCAATTCAAATAAATACTGATGAAACAACTCTTCATAATTCTTTAAAAGTTTCTGTTTTTGTTCATAAAACATGAATCCACTAAATAAAACAAAACTATTAAACTCATCATAGTCTAAACTCACAGCCTGTGCCATTGAATTATGCGATGGTTTCAATAATGTCGATTGTTGCTCGAAATAACCTTCTGGACCATCTAAAAACAATGCAGTTGAATTATACTTCCCTTCAAAGAACTTTTCGGTGGATTCTCTGGTAGGTAATGGAGTTGGAACAAAATTAGGATTATAAATAGGTAAATCGAATGGTTTTAACTGTTTTCTAGGTGATGATTTTGTGGATTTGGAAACACTTCCTGAGTTTGAATCAAGTATGATACGTTCTGCAATTTCAACATTTTCTTTATAATCATCATCATCTTCTTCATCAGTGATACCATCATCAAGCAATTTGGAGTATATTGTTCTATTGGCTCTTTTTCTAGCAGATTGGTCTTGTAATTCAATCTTGATTCTTTTCAAAGGTGATCCTGCCCTTCCTGTCGAACTTGGAGTTCTCTTCAACGGTGATGAGAAAAAACCTCTTTTATTAGGAGATGGTGTCTTTGAAGGTAACATTAATACACCTTCTTTTTGTTTTTTGGGACTTTCAAAGGAATCTGCATTAGTCACAAATTTGGTCTTGTTCTGTTTTTTATAAGTTCTCTTTGGTGGTGATGTATTCACTTTGTTCAAGTACAGAAACTTGGTGATTGCCTCATCTTCATCTTCACTCTCATACACGATTTCTTTTCTAGGTCTTCCCCTGCCTCGTTTCTGAGGAATGATACCATCTTCATCTTCACTCACATGCACTATTTCTTTTCTGGGTCTTCCCCTACCTCTTTTCTTAGGAGTACCAACCTCTTCCACTTTAGGCTCTCTCACTGGCTTGAATTCAACATCTTCATCAGAGTCAATACCTACTTCTTCTTCAGAACTAGAATCATCAACCACTTTCTTGAACGATTTCCTTGGGGAAACAGAAGAGGTCCTGCTCCTCGTTATCCTTCTACTCGAACCTCTGCCCTCCTGCAACTGTTTCGCTTCTTCTTCAGTCATCTCAATCACGCTCTCTTTCAACCTACTCTCCCTCTTCACGGTCCTTATGGGCCTCTTCAGCATTTTTACATCCCCAGTCACACCCAAAACGTCGTTATACCGTAGATACTTCACTTTGGCTTGTGATCTCGCCCGTCTGGGAGCCTTGAACCATTTCTTGATAAACACTTCTCTCTTTAATGGACTCGTTCCCAACACTTCAATCTCCGACCCTGGAGACCCGTTTTGAGCCCCAACTTCAGCAAACTGTCTGATCTCACTCGTAAGATTCGACATTGACTTACAGACAAACCACCAAACCGACTCAACTTTTCAATAACACAACGGGTTTGTTTACTTTTAATGTTTTGATTTTTCAAAAAACCAATAGAGAGAAAAAAAAAAAAAATTCAAACCTATTCCATATAGAGCCCAATTACTAACAAAATGCTCTCGTTCTGTCCCAACTGCTCGAACATGCTGCTCATCACGCCCGCAGCAGACACCGTCAACAGAATGTACTGCCCGACGTGCCCCTACGAGTTCCCGATTGCCGGCATCGAGGTGTACGACAGGAAAGAGCTTCCTAGAAAAGAGATCGATGATGTGCTGGGTGGTGATGGTGCGTGGGACAACGTGGACCAGACGACGACACAGTGCCCTGTCGAGACGTGTGGGTTCGACAAGGCGTACTTCTTCCAGCTGCAGATCAGATCCGCGGATGAGCCGATGACCACGTTCTTGAAGTGTACAAAGTGTGGTCACCAATGGAGAGAGAATTGATAAAATGGGTTTGTTGATAGTGTATTATAATTACTAATGTTGTTTCTGTTATTGTTTTATTTGTATTTATTGTCTATATGTCGTTGCGTTCATTCAGGGCAGCATGTCAGTCCAAATTCGAAGAATCCATGCTTTAAATCGTATTTAACGATTTTCTCAATTTCTCTGATCTTGTCCATGTTCAATGTTGATTTCTTAACTGGCTTCTTGTTCACTTTAGAACTCACCAAGACTCTCTTTTCATGAATCATCGGAGTTTGTATCATGGGAGTCTTCTCATCAAAACTAGTGATTATCATGTCATTAGGCAATATCGTCTTGATTTGAGAATCTAGGATTTCCACTCTTGACTCATTTTCTTCAGAATCATCTAAAGTTGAGCCATCATGAGTCAATCCAACATCAGACAAATCTTCATCATCTGGTTTCTCCACTTCAAAAGAGTCAGTGATTTGTATAACACTAATATCTTCCTTTTTTTCTCTTTCTCTACTTAAATCATGACTCGATGAATCAAAATTCAACATCTCTTCAACGGCAGGAGCAACAAAACTCCTCACTTTCAACATCTGCCTTCTTATTCTGTGTTTTTCATTATTATGTCTTCTCGCCTCAGCATACAATCCATCATCTGAGGAACCTTGGGTATCATTATCATTATCATCATCATCATCATTCACATCAGACCCATCATTTCCCTTCTCATGAGTAAATCTCTTACATAACTTATCAAGTCCATTTTGAACATCCTCCCCAATCCTTTTCTGATGTCTGTATTGATTCACTCCAATCAAGGGTCTATTCTGCGCCATCATCTTGTCGAAATTTTGACCTAGCCGATTATCTTCCATACATGCTATCTCTTTAAATGCGTTCTTGATTTCTTGTTGTCCTTTGAAATCCATCATTATGGAGTCCATCTTCAAGGAGTTCAAGTTCGTTAGTGAATTGTTTAGATTGCTGTAGAACGAACCATCTGGATCGAACTTGTTGATCATTTGAGGGATGTTGGCCAATATGGGTTCAGGACCATAAATTTTTCTATATTTGACATCATAGATGAATTCAGTCCCTATATGATCAACCCCATTAGTTTGATTCCCGTTGGACTGGCGGTTTGGGTTAGATGGGACTTTATGGCAAAGATCTCCGAAAAGTCTCTTCATTTGAAATCCTTGATTCCAAACGGTAAGACATTCAGTCATTGGGTAAACTTGAACAGGTTTGAACAATTCAATAAAATTTCTACACTCTTCATATGAAGAATGACGACTGCAGAAATATAAGATCTCATTGGATAATAAATCATTTGAATCTTTAGGCCTTAAGAATAATTTCGGTTCTTTTTTGTCTATTAAATGTTCATCAACTTGATAAATTTTAGAACCATTGGATAATGTGTTAATTAGTGTCAAACTGTGTGATAGTTCCTTGTATGATTTAGGCATGATATGATCTTTTAATGTTTTGATGTCCACGTCAATGCATGCCTTGACTCTAATTTTGAACTTCAAGTTTCTGGCATTGGGACAATTCATCGGGTTTTTGCCACATACGTGAAATTTTGCACTTTTTTTTCTCATATCATTATTGGCATTTTCCAATATCATCTTCATTTGTGATGAAAATTCATAATCTCTATGATTTGCAATACATGAATTCCTCTTCCTCAAAACTTCAGAATTAAAATGAAACCCTTCATTAAAGAAATTCCCTAACTGGATCCAAATGTCTTCAAATCCCAAGATGTTATCCATGAAGAAAAACCCAATCTCATCACTCCCTAGGTCCTTGGGGTACAAATCCAACACATAAGTCAACAGTCTCAAACCGTGATAATTGTCCTGCATTTTAATGAATGGTTCACCTCGATATCCATACGTCATATCAAGGTATATATTATCCAAACTTTTGACGTTCGTGATGTAGGGGAACAAGATTGGATTTCTAGATATGAGCCCAATCCACCATTTCTCTGCCCTGACATCACCTGTGCATAGTACACTCCTCCCCTTGGTTCCTGGGTTTTCATTTGATGAGCTTTTACCATTAACATCCTCAATCAAAAACATGACTGATCCAGGACAATGATTAGAAGGAATCAAACTCAATAATATTGTAGAGTTCAGGTATCGTACTTCATGTTTCGTATTCAATTCCATTTCTTTTAGATATGGTACCGCATGATGATATTTAGGATTCAACTTCAATAATTCTTTAGTCACACTGGAACAATAAATTATCTTGCCAGAATACGTATGCTTGACGTCTAGTCCGGTAAGATGATCATCATGGGCATGAGTGAGAAGATGGAATTCTATCGGTTGTGATTTCAAAGACTTGAAATTATCGACTATATAAAAAGCAGATGCTGGTCAGTGTGTGCTAATGGGGTCTTCTAGGCGGGGATACTTACTCATTATGCCTGGAAATTCATGAAGGATGCCATTGAAGGTATTTCCCTGGTTAAAAAGTTAGTCTTTTTGAGTAGTTTTGTAGCGGCAGAGATCCAACTCACGGAAGCAGCGTCCATATTCTATGAAACGTCCACTCGAACCCTCAATGAATGCAAATTAATAACGATTTAATAACACTTTATCACAAGATTTATATCACGATTTTTAGTCTCAATCTCATTTTCTTTTTTTTTTTTTTTGTAGTCTTGTGTTTTGATTCTGTTTCGTACACGTTAAAAACGCGAAACTTTTTTTTTTTTTTCAATAAAGTTCGCGTTTTTTGACACAATGTATATAAAGTGGTCACGTGATAGGAGCCTCTCTTTTTTTATTTTTAGCTACACTCTCATTTCACAGATTGGTGGGTTGATGCAATGGCAGCAATTGGAGTTGGATTAGCTAAGAGGTGATAGTGAGTTAAAAAAATTCTTCTGCACAATTCTACAATCAGTTCCTCATTCTTCATATATCATTATAAGACAGCCCTATACTTGAAAAAAAAAAAATTATAATAGAGCCTTCAATTCAATTAATCATCATTATTACTAGCTTTTGTAAGCCCTTTCACATCTCTCTCATCAATCAACAATACTCACTTGGACTTCTGGGTCTCTGTTGCCTTGACATTCTTTAAATATTCCTCCTTTTTCTTCAAATTATTCAACTTTCTATCATGTAAGAATTGTCTGTATTTATCAATAGTGACTCTTTTCTGTTTTTCTCTGTAATTATCCAAATCATGATATCTAGTATTAGAAACCACATCCCAAAACGTGAAGAAAGGTTGTGAGAAATTAGTCTTAATACCAAACTGTTGATGATGAATATCATGGAAAATCGAATTGTTTGGGAAAAAAGCTTGGAATGGATCAAATGGCAATGCATAGCCACAATGATCATCAACTGTCTTTAAAGTTGAAAACGTATATAGCACCAAACTTTCACGAGGTCCCAAATGTGTGATCAGCGTGGCTAAGCCAGCACCGACTGTGTCCAACAAAAACCCTTCAACGGGATCGTTATATAGGGCACCAAATGCATATGGAACATATAGACGGTGATGTCTTGAATGGAAACGTTTGTATAGATATTTGTTCATATGCATGATTCTATGAAGCCAATATTGCCAACTGTCAATAATAACAAAGGCACAAACAACCTTGATGGCTGAGATCCCATAACTGTAGAAAAGTCTGACAATGGTTGAAACAATAGGGAACAGTTTTGATTTATGATCAGATATCAATTTATTAGTCCATTTACGGATTATGAACTCTTCCATACCCGTCATTTGAGGTTCATCAAACTGAATGAAAACCAAACCAACCAAAGTCTGGATGAAATGCTGCAGGATAACGTCTTTGAACACGTCTAACTTGGTGGCCTTGTTTCTCTGCTCGACTTCCTCAGGTGGGTGAATTCTGTATCTCTCAGCCAATTGGAAAGTGTCAATAATGTAGAAGAAGGTCGAGTACGACCAGTACGCGATGATAGGCGCAGCGAGGCCGAGCACATTGTCCGGGATGCCCTCCACGAGGCTGCCTCTCTCCACCAGCGTGTAGCTAGGCACAGTCTCTGCCGTGTAGTTCATGCTGTTGTTGCTGTTCACCAGTGAGAAAAGTGGTGAGACTTAAAGATTTCAAATGTTTTGAATTTAAATTCGAGAAAAAAACAGAAAAAGAAAAAAAAAAAAAAAAAGAAAAAA
>JAKTZZ010000095.1:0-11449 GCA_030579035.1 Gotozyma siamensis
ATGTATCAATGTGTTTCCACCATTTTTCATTAGACAATTTAGAGAGAAGGCTGTTGATAGAGCGCTGTGTCTTTCTCAAATCTTTGGCCTCCTTGCGCTGTTTCTTTTTGGCGGAAGACATTTCGGTGAGCTTTTTATGATGTAGTTGCTTTGTTTGAAAGTGACACAAAAATCATTAAAAATTATAAATTCGAGGTTTGTGTGTGTCGAGTGGGATTTTTCAGGCAGAACTCATAAAGAAGCTCATAACGCATAACTCGTAACCACAAACCACAAATCTTTACTCTTTGATAATAGTTCTGAGCCCCCCAATTTGGAGAAAACGTATTATGTATTGTGTATTGTGTTAATCCAACTGAGAGTCGGAAAGTCGGAATATGGACTCAAAAAAGGCGATGAGACGTAAATTTATTCACAACTTATTCAAATACTTCATTTATTGTTGATAGTTTCGTTGAGGAAAGATGTCATCTCGTAATATCCCGTCTCTGCAAGATTTGCTCTCACAGAAGAAGAAGAACGGTGTGTTGGAAATGCCGAAATTCCTGTCGAAAAAAGAGAGATCTCAGGTCTCTTCAATCACTAAACACAACATCATAAAACCAAAGAAAACACGATCCATAAAGCTGGAAGTTGACCAATTACAAGACGATCTCAAGGCAAAGATTGATAATGAAGTAATGGAGAAATATCAGCAATTACAATCAACTCAAAGAGGTGGGATTTCCAAGTTCAAGTTTGATTGGAAAGAAGAAGAAGATACGATGAATAATGGATCCAATCCAGACGATTACGATCTATACAACCTAGAAATTCCTTTACCCAACACCGAAAAAACCGACTGTTTAGACTCATACAGAACCAAATCATCTTCAGATCCATCAAGGAGCTTACACTGGTCTGTCAAACCTCTAGATCAAATGAAGCCAAGAGATTGGAGAATCCTCAAAGAAGACTATGAAATCACAACAAAAGGCGGCACATCCCTTCCCAACCCCTTACGATCCTGGAGCGATGCCGATCTGATCCCAATGGATATACTAAACATTATTAATAAACTTGGGTATCTTGAACCATCACCAATTCAAAGGGCATCAATCCCGGTTTCAATGTCCGGTATGGACGTGATAGGGATCGCGGAAACTGGGTCAGGGAAAACTTTAGCTTATTCTATCCCTATGATGTGTAAGATCTTGGGTATGCCTAGGATCAATGAGTTCAATAGGGTCAATGGTCCTTATGGGTTGATATTGGCACCAACTAGAGAATTAGTGCAACAGATCGAAAATGAATTGAACAAGTTTTTGAAATGGATTCCTGGTATAAACACAATTTCGTTAGTTGGTGGTAAGATGATAGAGAGGGATATTTCACAGTTACAGAACAATGTTTATGAGATTATAATAGCCACGCCTGGTAGATTGATTGATTGTTTAGAGAATGGGTTTTTGAAATTGAATCAATTGGCGTTTTTGGTCCTTGATGAGTCAGATAAGATGATTGAAATGAATTTCAGTGATCAGATTGCTAAGATTAAAGATTTTATAGGTGGTAGTATGGATAGACAAAACATGATGTTTACCGCGACGATGAATAGTGAAGTTGAAAATCTTTCCAAGAAATATGTGAATAAAGAAAATTGCGGGATTGTTAGTATTGGTAATGTGAACACCAGCTCGAAAGAGATGGTAGTCAACGATAGAATCAAACAGTTGTTTGAAATTATTGACTTGAATTATAAAAATCCAAATTATGAAGATAAAAAATTCAAGAAATTAACCAAGATCTTGAATGATTCCAAATTTAAACCACCAATCATAATATTCATCAATTATAAAGAAACAGGTGATTATCTTTTCAAAAACCTTACCAAAATCGGGATAAAAGTATCATTAATCCATGGTTCTAAATCTCAAGAACAAAGAGAACTTGCACTAAAACAATTAAAAGACGGGATGGTTGACGTGCTTATCGGTACCAATGTTGCATCTCGTGGTATTGATATCAATAACGTTTCATTAGTGATAAATTATCAAATGCCTAAGAAGATTGATGATTATATTCATAGAATAGGTAGAACAGGTAGGGCAGGAAATTTTGGTACTTCAATAACGTTTTTAAATGAAGATGATTTTAATGAGGGCGATTCAGGGAATTTAAAAGTTTTGACCGATTTGAAGAAATTGTTGAGTAAGAGTGGGAATAAAGTTCCTGATGAATTTAAAAGGTTAAATGATGGTGGGTTGAGGAGTATTACGTGAATCATCGATTTAACAAAAAAATATTCACTATATCATATAAAACTAAACAATGACACAACTCTGGGAACGACAAAAAAATGTAGCTTCTACTCTTAACACAATTGCCCAGTCCCGAATCAGTTTAACACATTTGCATTTTCGTGAATTGGTTCATTTCCTTTCTCTCATCTATATCAAATTCATTATTATAAAGTCACAAAATTGAATCCATTTTAGCAAAAACAGACAAGACACCAGCAACAACTTCTAAATGCAAACCAAAATTTGAATTTTTTTCCAATTCTTCATTAACTTCTTGTGGGAAATTAATACCTAACCCCAAAGAACTTGATTTAACTTCAAATGGATATCTTGAAAACTGTGATAATAATTCATCAGCTCTTGAAAATGCACGATCTCTTTGATCATAACCCAACGAGACCAATACATTCTCTAAAACATTTGCGGCATATGCACCACACACTAATGAAATGGATCTTAAGTATTTAAATCTTGTTGAATCTGGGAATTTATCATTTGTTGGTATTTGTAAAGTTCTTGAAATTAACAATGATAAAGTTCTTTTAACAATTGCGTCTTTGGTTAATGTATCACTTAATGGATGGGTAGGCATATCAAATATTAAGAAATTTTTTCTTTCTGTTCTTAAAATACCTTTATCAACTAAACCCTTTGCTAATCTTTCACGAACTTGCTTCAATTGATAATTAATCTTCATTAAATTCCACGTTTCACCACTCAACAAATCAATCCATTGTCCAATACTCAAATTTTCTTTATCACTCTTGATTAAGTTCAAAGCCTCATCTAATAAAGCCTCACCTGTCTTTTTTTCATCAACAACATGTATCAATCTTTCAGAGAGTTCGAATCTTTGTCTTGCTGGTTCATTCACCACTGCGATTTTCCCTCTGAAAGCCAGTTCTAACAAGATACAACCACGCAAGGCATATGAGATATTATCATTCCAGAATGATAAATATCCTTCTTTATCTTTAATACCCAATAAAATAACTTCCTCCATCAAGGTCAAACTAGGTTCTTTACTCTCTTGTGACTTCAACTCGTCTTCAGCCGGGTCATAACCGACTTTGTGTGCGTTATTCTCTTCTAAACCGTTGTCCCCATTGGAATTGTCAACAGTATCAACGTTTCCTCCTGATCCTGCGCCCACTTGTTTGACTCTCCGACGTTGTAATCCAGACATATTTAAGCTACTGTGTATTTTATGTGATGTAATATGAAGACCTCTCTGATTCTATGGTCTGCTGTATGATATTCCCGGGGGTGTTTCGATAATTGGTAACGTGGCACCTTTATTGTTTTGGGTAGGTAGGTTGATTAATTAATCAGTATGGCTCTATCTTCAACACTTTTCAAGCCCCTTCAATTGCACAATTAAAGGTTTATGTGGTCCTGCGGTGTATAAGTGATATCAGATAAGTGGCACCAGCTCCTCAGACACACAGAAGACTGAAACTCGATGGCTTCTATTGTGATCCCAAAACAACTTTTTTTCCAATTCTCGACGAATCGAACAAGCTGTGATTATGTCAGCAATATTTATTCTCCTGTTATTAGCAGTATTAACAGTGTAGTATTAGGTATAGAGAGAACATTGTTACAACTCGTCTACAGCAGTCTCAAAGTGTCTAGCATGAATTAAAGCGGACACCCATGTCGCTGAGTGGAGATCGGCCCGTGCCAGAATCTACCGGCCTGAGGACGGAGGTACAGAGTAGACGATGTCATTCGATTATGTATCGATTATGTATCGATTATCGCCAATTGATAGTCTATTAAGGAAATTCAGAGCTATCACGTGCACCGCTATTTCACGAAGTCAGGGTTCAGAAAACACCTAAACTAATGAATAGAAACCTCCAGAAAAAACTAAGCGACTAACATGTCAAGTATGTTGCACATGTTTTATATAGCTTCAAAATTTAATCGTATGAACTTTTTGGCGGTAGAACGGACGGTGCTGCGTAACCAGTGCTCTGGGTGAATTAATCTAAGATATATTGATAAAAAAGATATCACTATCTACAAATTTCAATCAATTATATCGTATATATCGTATATATCTTAGTTTGAGTGGAGATCTCGGAATAACACACAAGAATCTACCAACTTATAAAAGGACAATAATAGTTTTCAAGGGAAAGCTGCGAAAAAAGATAAAACTATTACAGTTTCAATTAGACAGTTGAAAGTCGGACATGTGTGAAGTGTACCGATCAGTCAAGTATACGTAACTCAATGCCATCCAATTTTGAGAGGCTCTCACTAGCTCTCAGATCTAATCGCTTCCTTTATTGTTCTGAATATTTTTCATTATATCCACTGCATAAGTAGACATCCTGGATCTTTCGCTCCCATCGTGAATTTCTACAACACTAATAGACAGACTATAATCATATGATATCAAGATCTGATTCTATACAAATTTGGACCAACGACTGAATTCATCTCTCTAAAAAAAATCAAAAAAAAAAAAAGATTATAACAAAGGCATATAAAGCACTGACAAAAAAAAAAACAGATAAAAACACACAGGACAATCATCAAGTATAACGACAAAACTGGAAATGGACAAAAAGACAGCTGGCATATGATCATCAGGCAAAAAAACAACAAAAATTATAGTAAAATGTATAAAATAAAAAACAAGATAAAAAAAATCACTCAAACTCTTGAACAATGGGGAATAAAAAACAATCTTGAACAAAATGGTCAAATTTTTACCAACGAATGTGGAAAACGGACAATGGGATGCATCATTAAGGATCTAAAACAGTAAAAACACTAGCAAAGTATCATTTCTTCAGGAGGAAAACAAAACATAAAAGACACAAAATGAAAGGGCAATGTAAAAAAGGGGAATAAGTTGGGTAAAAGTTAAAGTAGGGTGTGCGCATATCAGTTGAAGATGTAACCATTGGCAGCTGAATCAAGGACGTCTAATCTGCCATCTCTTGCAGCCATGTATAATTGATTCAATCTTGATTGGTCAACATTCTCAGGTTGGGCAGAACTGAATCCAGTTTGTTGGATTATTTGTTCTGGACCATATGAACCACCAACTGAGTTCACCACTGAATACGGATTGACGTTGAACAAACGTTGTTGTTGTTGCTGTTGCTGTTGCTGTTGCTGTTGCTGTTGCTGTTGCTGTTGTTGTTGTTGGTTTGAAAGTTGGGATTGATCTGAAATTCCAACTGATGGATAAGCGTATAAGTTTGGCAACTCTTGTTGGGGTTTATATGTTGATTGTTGATTATCAGGAGAGTTGTTATTGGATCTACCCCAACTTAATCTAATTCTTGAGTTTGCAATTGGATATCCTTGCATTTTCAAAATTGCAGATTCAGCAGATTGTCTAGTCACGTATTGAACAAAACCACAACCTTTGCCAACTGGAATTTTGACATAGATAATATCACCAAATGGCTGGAAAAATAACCGTAATTGATCTTCAGTGACAATAGAAGATAAACCACCAACGAAAACAGTAGTGTTATTCGGATCAGTGAATTGATTCAAAGAAACTTGAGACTGAGTATCTAAACCGTTAGAGTTTTGGTTTTGATGTTGGATGATCTGCCCAGGGACTTGAGAGAAATTGGAACGTTGGAACTGTTGTGGCTGTTGTTGTTGATGCTGATGCTGCGGTTGTTGTCTATTTCTTGGAGTAGCAGTAGAGACTCTGATTGGTCTGCCGTTCAACAAGGAGCCTTGCATTTCAACTAAAGATCTCTGTTGTTCAGCTTCATTAAGGAATCTAACAAACCCATAACCTTTTGACTGACCAGTCATTTTATCAATCATGATCTTAGTTCCGGAAACAGAAGAGTATTTTGTTGCAAAGAACTCGAAAAGGGTTGAGTCAGAAACTTCAGGGGCAAGATCACCAATAAAGATGGAGAATTCGTTAAGTCTTTGACCATCTTGTTGACCAAACCCTTGTTGCTGTTGTTGTTGTTGTTGTTGTTGATGATGGGGTTGTTGTTGATGTTGGTTTGAAAATTGGTTCGAACCATTAGCCCAGTTCAATTGAATAAATCTATTGGAGTTAGGGATCTGAGCACCGTTCTGGGTAAGAGCTTGTGAAGCTGACTCGATATCTGGGAATTCAATAAAACAGTAACCGGCATTGACATTGTTTGGGTTTTTCTGATCTTTGATGAATTTGACATTGGCTTGAGGAAAACCCAAGCTGATCCAGAGTGATTGCAAGTAGGACTCATCCCAGGAAGTCTCCAGGCCACCCATCCACAGCTGGGACTGGGACTGGGGCTTTGGTTGGCCAATTGGGTAGTTGGACTGGTATGAGTTATTGAAGGACATGTCAGGACTTAAATGAGGAAACACACAAAACTGAAAACTAAACTAAACAGACAAAAGAACAAAAACGGCAGACGGAAAACAAAAGTGACTCTGCGGGAGAGCGTGTGGAGGGGAAACGGGACTAGCAAAGACGAGAACTGGATCCCGGTGCAAGTGAAAATTTGGCGACTGGGAAAGTTGGAAGTGGAAAAAGTTAAGTGACTTTTATTTTTTAGGACTCGAAGTTTTCAGTTGGAAGGAATTTTTTTTACTTTGTGAGGGTCCCTTGGGTCGGATGCTTCCTGCTGGGCTCCGCCTGGAAGTTAGGCATATCCTGGTACGGGCACGGGCAGACAACGCAGGAGAGGCTGCAAGGCGTATCCCTGATTCGGCATTTATCCAAATCAGGGAGTTTCTGTGTTGATTTTGGTTAAATTAGGCAAATTACCTGATTGGGGTGTTTTTCCATTTTTTTTTTTTTTTTTTTTTTTTTTTTCTCTTTTTTCTTTTTTTTTTTTTTTTTTTTTTTCGCGTCACCTGAAAATTTTTTTAGGAAATAATTCACTAGTAACTTCTTGTTTACACTCTTTCCCCGTTAACAACAACGACTCAAGGGCACAACAACATTCCACCAATCTCAGCCATGAAATACGTCGTCGTCTCAGGGGGTGTCATCTCCGGTATCGGAAAGGGGGTCCTTGCCTCTTCCACCGGTTTGTTATTGAAAACTTTAGGTCTTAAGGTTACTTCTATCAAGATTGATCCATATATGAACATTGATGCCGGTACTATGTCACCTTTAGAACATGGTGAAGTGTTTGTTCTTAATGATGGTGGTGAATCTGATTTGGATTTGGGAAATTATGAAAGATATTTGAATGTTACCTTGACTAAAGATCATAACATTACTACTGGTAAAATTTATTCACATGTTATTGAAAGGGAAAGAAAAGGTGATTATTTAGGAAAGACCGTTCAAGTTGTTCCACATGTGACAAATGCCATTCAAGACTGGATTGAACGTGTTGCCAAGATCCCTGTTGATGAAACCAATGAAGAACCAGATGTTTGTATTATTGAATTAGGTGGTACTGTTGGTGATATTGAAAGTGCTCCTTTTGTTGAAGCATTAAGACAATTTCAATTCAGAGTTGGTCATGAAAATTTCGCTTTGATTCATGTTTCTTTAGTTCCTGTTATTCATGGTGAACAAAAGACTAAACCAACTCAGGCTGCTATTAAAGATTTAAGATCTTTAGGTTTAACACCAGATGTCATTGCATGTAGATGTTCTGATAAATTAGAAGAACCAACTACTGAGAAGATTTCCATGTTCTGTCACGTTGGTCCAAACCAAGTCATTGCTGTTCATGATTTAAATTCAACTTATCATGTTCCTTTGTTATTATTAGAACAAAAAATGATTGATTATCTCAACACTAGATTGAACTTAAGTTCAATTCAAATCAAACCAGAATTCAAAACAAAAGGTGAATCCTTGTTAGAAGCATGGAAAAAATTATGTGCTTCATATGATGAATCTTTTGAAGTTGTTAAAGTTGCCTTAGTTGGTAAATATACTCATTTAAAAGATTCTTATATCTCAGTCATTAAAGCCTTGGAACATTCTTCAATGAAGATTAAACGTCGTTTAGAAATCTTATGGATTGAAGCATCTGAATTAGAAACTCCAACTGATGAATCTGATGAAGAATCAAAGGCTAAATTCACCAAAGCATGGCATTCATTGAAGTCAGCTGATTCTATTTTAGTTCCGGGTGGGTTCGGATCCAGAGGTACTGAAGGTATGATGCTAGCTGCCCGTTATGCTAGAACCAATTCTATCCCTTATTTGGGTGTTTGTCTTGGTTTCCAAGTTGCTGTTATTGACTATGTTCGTGATGTTTTAAAAATTGAACATTCAAATTCTCAAGAATTTGTTCCTGAATTAACTGAAGATGAAGCAACTGTTGTTTACATGCCAGAAATTGATAAGAATAAATTAGGAGGAACAATGAGATTAGGTTTAAGACCAACCGTTTTCAGAGTTTCTAGTTTTGAAAGTTCTAAAAATGAAGGTTCAAAATTAAGAAGATTATACGGTGATGTTGCTGAAGTTCATGAAAGACACAGACATCGTTATGAAATTAACCCTAAATTGATCTCCAAGATTGAAGAAACTGGATTAGAATTTGTTGGTAGAGATGATACTGGTGAAAGAATGGAAATTTTCGAATTAAAAGGACATCCATACTTTGTTGGTGCTCAGTATCATCCAGAATATCTTTCTAAAGTTTTGGAACCAAGTGTTCCATTCTTTGGTCTTGTTTGTGCCGGTGCCGGTGTCTTGAATCAAGTTTTAATCAATGGTGTTGAGAAAGTTTCTGGTGAATTTTGAACTAATAAATATCCAATTCTCAATTTTAGAATGACTTCCATGAATTTGTTATTATTTCAATCAAGATAAATATCATGCCATCCCATATCAACTAATGAAACGTTCAAACAACCTGAACAATCTTGCCTTTCCACTTTTTTTTTGACCCTGTTATATTATTATTATCCAGCTTGTCTTTGGTGTCCCCTGCTTCGACTTTCATGAATCAAAAGGAAGGAGTAATTTCACGAACAGATGTTTTGTCATTTAATTGATCACATGGTCTACAATATAGAAAAGACTCCACTATATATCTCATTATTAATTGCATTTATTTTTTTTTAAATACAACCCGTAAACATCAACGTCTTTCTATTGATCACAGTAACGGCTCACAGAAACTTGACACCAACAACGTTTCTGAACTCGTCTCTCATCACCACGCTTCTCCCTCTCTTAGCCAGCACTTCTACGCATAATCTCATTAATGACTCTGGCATTCCTTCAAACGGCTCTCCTCTCGCCTGACACAACTCGTACAGCGTCAGGACACTCCCCAGCTGCCCTGTTCTCTCGACCCACTCCAGCACGATGGACGCCCATTGGTCCACCGTGTTCCACAGCACGAGCAGCTGGTGCACGGGCTCACCACCGGGACTGTTGTTGTTGTTGTTGTTTCTGCGTGATCCACTACCTGCGATGCTAGACGTAATGGAGTGTTTGGTGGGCGCTGGGGCGACGCTGCGGAGCTGCTGCTGCTGCTGCATGTGCGCGAGGATCTCTGCGATGGATGCCACGTCCAGCTTCCTGTTGATGGTTTCGTTGTGGAAGAGGTTCGTTGAATTGGGGGTGTTGCCCCTCGAGTCGATGGTCCACGTCCTGGCCCGGGCACAGCGCGTGAGCACGGAGTGTGCCCACTGCTGCTTCTGCTCTTGCCATGTGGCCTCGTTGGGCTGGCGCGTGTAAAAGGGCGGGAAGTCTTCAATGGCCATTAAATGTTTTCCACTTCTCAATGGGAGAAACTAATAACAATAACAACCTTAACAAAATGATTGTAGATTTCACCTTTGGGTAACAACTAAATTTCGAACAATCTACAATGAGTCTACGTCTGTCGGCAAAATGTGAATATCGACTTTTCAATCTTTACCTAAGAGATGAATCAAAGCTAGAGAATTGACAGAACTTAGAACTCTTGGTCGAGTCGTAGAGTTCTCAGCCTCAACATGATGGAAATGGTGATCTGGACGCCGCGTTCATTTGCAATCAAGGATGACTTCTATGGTTATCGTGAACGGTTGACTAGTCTGTTATGGCTCCTATCAAGTCTTTTAGACATCAAAGTTGGTGATGGTAATAATTGTTCTTTCAATCAGTTTCTCAATGATGCAATCGAACCAGAAAACAGACCTCTTGTTTACAAACTTTTGGTGTTTCCTGTCTGTTTGTCTTTTGTGGATATATACACGGGGACTCCCTCTTGATATCTTTAACAATCTCAAAGTTAAGGAAACGGTAAGTGATGTTGAAGAATTTGCTACTTGCAGAAGAAGGTTCTATGATTTTTTACCATTTTGTCAAGGTATAAGTCCAAAACAGAAGAAGGCTGAAGAAGATGATGATGTTGAGATACTCATTAGTTTGATTCATAGATAGATAAAGTGGGAACGGTAAACGTGAAGATTCTTCTTGAGAAGTTTGTTAAACCTTTTTGTATTCTTCCTCGTCTTGATCGAATCTGTGCCATATACTCAAGATATATCAATGAGTATTATGTTATCGAGTCACTAAATGAATCATCTTATAAAGTTTTGGCCCCATTACTCCTAGTCGAAAAGCTCAATTCTACGCTGGACTCTCGATCAAAAGACATTAAGAAAGAAGAGTTAACTCTTGAGGATTGGCCCATTGTCATTAAAGATATTAATTTGAGGAATTTATTCTCTATCGATACTATCCATACTACTTCTTTTGTGGATATTCATGCTGATGCTATGATTTTTTTTAAAAGCCGCTGTCAACTCTGGTGTATCTTTCAATGTGTCTGAATATGAATCGAAACAATTCAAGATTTCCACTTCTGAAAAGACAGTGTCAGACTTTTATCTTGTCGAGATACCTATAACGGTCGATACAAAGATTGTCGATTATAACGGAGTTAAGTTAATACCCGGACAGAATGCAGATGAGGTTGACTTAGTAAATGGGGTTTCGATAGAGGAAGTTATATCAATACCAGAACTTGCAGAACTTCTTGCAATACGGTTAAGATATCTTATCAATTCGAGTAGGTGTCTAACTCATTTCATCTTGCTGATGTTTCTAGACTCCGAAAAGCATATTAAGGTGGCGGTTTTAGAAATTAATCTCGATTCAATTCCTGAATATAAGTCACTTACTGATTCAAGTACAGTATTAGTCGTGGTGCTCTTGACTTGAGAGGTGTTTAGGTGTGTCATGACTCGTTAGATTCAATTGAGAA
>JAKTZZ010000096.1:0-11038 GCA_030579035.1 Gotozyma siamensis
GTAGTACAGTGGGAGACCATGTGCGAAATTCGAGTGCTGTAATCTTTTTTTTTTGATCTCAGGATCTGGACTCTGATTCCCCAGAGCCTGTATCCTGTTGCTTTACCAGCCACTTTGTCACCAAAGAGAATTCCAATTCTTCGCGTTTTGCTCAATCAATCATTCCCGGATCTGGTGAAAACATCACGAATTTTGGTACGGGCCACATTGCGGTGATGCTATGCGTATTTTGATGTCAGGGAAAAAAACAGCAAAAGATTCTTTTTGATTGCTCCTTACAATTGCATCCGATCAGCCATGCTTGAGTCTCTTGTTGCTGGGATTCTCAACAGATTCTTGGTAAGTTGCCCGCTGGAATTGTGGGACTCGTGGGATTGGAATTGTGTTCTGTGTACTAACAATAGCATCAGGGAAGTTATGTTGAGAACTTCGATCCAAAGCAGTTGAATATAGGAATTTGGAGCGGTGATGTCAAATTGAGCAACCTCCGCTTGAAGAAAGAGTCGTTAGACCAGCTGGAGCTCCCGATCGATGTGAAGTTTGGACACCTGGGCAATCTCACCTTGCAGATCCCATGGTCCAATTTGAAAGGCAAGCCAGTGAAAGTGATTATTGAGGACGTCTATCTATTGGCGGTTCCTGTGATACAGAAGAATTACAACCATGAAGAAGTTTTGAAAAGAGAATTGGCATTGAAGTTGAGGAAATTGGCAGATTTGGAATTGGCAGAGAAAGCGATCCCTACTAATAACTTGTCTGATGAAGACGCTGCCAAAAACGAGAGTTTTACAGAAAGTTTGATAACAAAAATCGTTGATAACTTACAAGTGCAAATAAAGAAAATCCACTTGAGGTATGAAGATTTTGATAACGTGTTTACTGATAATCCATATTCAGTCGGTATCATTTTAAATGAATTGTCTGCTCTTTCAACAGATGAGAATTGGATCCCAAAATTCATTGATAATGCTGTTGGTATTTCCCATAAATTACTGACTTTGAAATCCTTATGCAGTTATTGGAATACAAACACACAGTCGATCTATACTGAAGATCATGATGAACTTTTACAAAAATTTAAGGATTCAATCATAGATGATGACAACCTTTCACAATTTGAAGATTTTGTTCAATTCATCCAAAGGCCAATGTCTGGTACTGGTCATTTGACAGTCAATAAGGCTGGTGCCACTGAAAATTCACCACATATTAAAACTAGATTATTTTTTGAAGAGTTTAGTCTCGATTTAGATTCTGAGCAATATAATTATGCATTGTTATCTGCTTCAAAATTCCATTGGTATAATAAAACTCATAAGTTCAAGAGGTTCAGACCTGATGTTCCACTACAAGGACACTCTAAAGAATGGTTCAAATATGCAGCTACTTCCGTCTTGAACGAGGTGCATGAGAAGAACTATCGATGGAGTTGGGATTTTTTGAAAAAAAGACGTGATAATAGAAAAGCTTATATTCTTTTATGGAAAGAAAAACTACAATTACCTGACACGACACATAAACTAAACGATGCTACAAAAGATGGCGAAATTGAACGTTTAGAAAAAGAGTTATCTTTTGAAGACATCAAATTCTTCAGATCTCTTGCTAAGAGTGAACTTCGTAAAGAAATCTCACTTAACAAGAATCTCAAAAAGAAGATCGAGCAGGCCCCAGCACAGCAAGGTGGCTGGTTTTCATCATGGTGGGGAGGTTCAGCATCAAATGATTCTTCGTCTGATGATCCTGACAAGATAGTCTTCACAGATGAACAACGTCAAGAATTTTATGATGCCATTGAGTTTGATGAATCTCGTGCTTTGACCGAAACGATAGAAGTTCCAAAAGATCGTGTCAATTTCGAGATAGATGTGGAGTTGAAACGTGGTGGTTTCTTTATCAAGAATTCTAACGATAACAGATCGAATTTGGCGAAGATTGTTTTTGAAGGCTGTGCCGCTCAACATTATCAAAGACCAAGCTCTTTCTTATCCAAGTTCACATTACAAGAACTTAAAGTTGAAGATAACACTGACTCGACCTTATACAAAAATGTCGTCAGTGTCAAACCAATCAACTCTGATAATGATTTGCCAATCAATGAACCACTTTTCAAACTTCTTTTCGAAAATTATCCTCCTGATAAATCTGCTGATTCTATTTTGGTTGCCAAACTAAGAAGTCTCACAATCTTCTATCATGCTCATTTCATTAATGAAATCATTAAATTTTTCAGACCTCCAAAAGCTCATCTTGATACTATTTATGCAATCATGAATGCTGCTGAAGCAACCGTTGAAGGAATAACAACCCAGACTCGTCTTGGTTTGGAAGCCATCTGGGATGATCATAAGACTTTAAACGCGCAACTTGACTTGCAGGCCCCATTGATTATTCTCCCATTGGATCCTCATTCTTGGTCATCACCTTGTGCTGTTATTGATGCTGGTCATATAAGTATTACCAGTGATCCTGTTGATAAAGAGAAAACTAAGAAAATCACAGGGTTGAGTCCTGAAGAGTATGCTAAGATTCCTTTGGATGAGTTGAATCAGTTGATGTATGATAAGTTTTATGTGAATTTACAAGATACCCAAATTTTGGTTGGACCAACTATCAAATCGACTATTGAGCAGTTACAAAATAGGGATAATAGTTCTTCAAAGATATTGGATAAGTTTGAGATGAAGATTTTGTTCCAAGTTTCCATCTTACCACACTCTCCATCATTGGCTAAGGTCAAAGGTTTCGCCAATTTGAAGAGACTTTCTGCAAAGTTGAACGATTATCAGTACAAGATAATCATGCAACTGATAGACAAATGTATTCCTGACTTCAGCGCAGGCGATGAAGATGAAGACATGTTGATCGAAGATGTTACCGTGCCGTTTGGTTTACAAAACTCTGATTTGGTCATTGGGGATATCCCTGATGAAGAGTATAAACTTGATCCGGCCATGGAAAAGGCCAAAGAGCAATACAACAAACAGCATCAATTGGAATTCAAGTTCATTATTGACAAAGTTGAAGTTTCATTGGCTAAATGCAAAGATGGTAAGACTATGGATTCTGATCCGATTGTCAATTTGATAGCAGAGAACCTTGATTTGGACTTCTATAAGACTTTGATTGATTTACATCTGGACTTAACACTTGAAACGTTCAATATTGAAGACTTGATCGAGAAGACAACGAATCCTGAATTTAAGAAGTTGATTTCATCAAACAATTTCACTGCTTCTGATAACATTGAGACTAAAACAAAGATTTTTGTTTTAGACTATACTAGAACTCAAAGAATTGTCAATTTACACGGTAAGAGAATCGAAGTGTTTGATCAAGACATTGATCTAAATTTATCTGCTTTGAAAGTGGTTGTTACAAGAAACAGTTTATTGACAATATTGAACTTCACGTTGACGACATTCACCGATCCAAACCCAGTCGAAACACCAGCTGACGTCTTGAGACACAACGATGCTTCACAAATAGAAACTTCTCCTCAGCAAATAAGGGTTAATGTCAAGCTAGACAGTATATCGCTTGTTTTGAATGATGAAGGCATCAAGTTGGCAACGTTACAGTTATCAACTGCACAAGTTAATGTCTTGGTGTTACCAGAAAAGTTGAAAGTTTTTGCCAAATTGGGTGCTTTGACTCTTCATGATGAAGTCAATGAGGGTTCTCCAAGGGAATCCATAATCAGAAAGATTGTCAGTTTTGATGGTGATAACACGGTTGAAGTCACATATGAGACATTTGATATCGCTGATAATACTTTGGATTATCAAAGTTCCGTTGATTGTAAGGTTGGTTCATTGAGAGTGAATTTTGTTGAAGGCCCAATCAATAAAGTTTTTAATTTCTTGAACAAGTTTCAAAAGATGAAGACGCTGTATGACTCAGCTAGAGATGCTGCTTTCAATCAAGCAGCGATTCAAGATCAGAACATGTCTTTCAAAGTTAAAATTGAAACACCTATCCTTGTTTTCCCAAAATTGTCAGACTATAAAGAAGACGTCTACGATGATATTACTTTTTACGTTGGTGAATTGAACACCTCCAACAAATTCATTCAGCAAGAAAAAGGATATATAAACAAGATTGACTGTGGTTTGCGTTCCATCAGAATGACCTCTAAATTCCATCAGTTCAACGAAGGTGTTCAATTATTGGAAATCATTGACAATGCTGATCTATTGTTTGACATTGATCTTTATGATGATGCTATTGATCGTCCAAAACAAATCATTTCTGGTAAGCTGACGAATTTTGATGCCAATATCACGGAACTTCAATTTAATTATCTATATTTGTTATCACGAACTATTTCTACTGCATTTATTTTTGATGAGTCAACCTTGGCTGAGATTGAGCAATCTGCTTTAGATGCCAACGTTGTTATTGCCCCAGATGCCACTTACAAGGCTCCACCACAAAGTATCACAAACTCAATGACCACATCCACTATCTTAACTGATCCTGAGAGTATTGTCTTAGAATTTGAATTTAAAGTTCCTCAAATATCAGCTACCATTCATGATCATACAGAAAATGCTTCTGATATTTCTGAGACTGCGGTCTCCAAATTCTCTCTAACCGACATTGGAGTGAACTTCAAGCAGAAACAAAATACTCATTTTGAGTCAAAAGTTTATATTGGGGCTTTAACCGCTGAAGATGTACGTCAAAAGAAGAACAATAGATTCACAGAGATCATTCCAAACATCAAAAGTGAAGACTATCAATTCTCTGCCACCGCAACTACAGAAGGCCCAACTGACAATAAAATCACATTTGTTATGTTGAAACTCAACAGTCCTAAAGTCATCCTATCATTTGATTATTTGTTTGCTTTGAAATCATTTACTGATGCTGCTTTCAATGTTCCTGTTGATTACCAGGCAATCAATGAAGCTCGTGCCCAAGAAGCCAATAGAGATGAAACTAGTTTTTACACTGGAACAAATGCTGAATCTTCGGATGATACTAGTACTACTACTAATGAACAGTCAAGATTGGGATTCAGTGTGAATATTATTGAAACTTCACTGATCTTACTAGCTGATCCAACTTCAACTTCTTCCGAAGCCATAGTTTTCAAGATTGAGCAGTTATTGCTAGCGAAACAGAATATAACTTCAGTCAGTGCCAACAACGTTGGAATGTTCTTATGCACAATGGATCAATATGATGAGAACCGAATTAGAATCATTGACGATTTTTCATCATCTTTGACAATTGATGAAAGAGATGCTCAACGAAACAGTTTTATATCTAAGATCCAAATTGCAGTTGAACCACTTGTCATGAAAGTTTCTTTGAATGATATCAATTTGGCTGTTTCAATCTTCAATAAAGCTATGGAACTTTACAAAATATCAGATAGAATAACTCCAGTGGAAGTTGATGATGATCCAACCAACACATACACCATTTTTTCTAAAGAGTTCAAGAAAAAGTTATCCAAATATGCCCCAAGTATTGTCACATCTCTGACGAATACATCTTCTAGAAAATTCAAGGGCAAAGATGCTGAAGTTATTATCAAGGCTGAAACTCTGAATGCTGATATCGAAGGTTTCCGTTTGGTTTTAATTGGGCATGTTCATGAATTACCTGTCTTGGATATGACTGTTGCACCTTTCCAAGTTTCTGTTAAAAATTGGTCTACTGATTTGGAAGCTGATACCGGATTTGAATCATCTGTCAAGATTTACAACTATGCTAAGTCATCATGGGAACCATTTGTTGAGCCGTGGGCATTAGAGATTCATGTCGCTAAGAATGAGGGCAAAAAATCTAAGTTGAGCGTTGATTTTGTTGCCAAAAAATTAGCTGAAATTACATTGTCCTCAAGCTCCATCGCTTTATTGTCACAAGTGGTGTCATCAATCTCTGGTGAAACAGAAATCAAAGCAAGGGGTTCAACTCTACCTTATAAAATTGTCAATCAAACAGGGTATGATATTAATATTTGGAATGATAGTAAAGAAAGTCAGGTCAAGATTGAAGATGGCGGATTTATTCCATGGGAGTTTGAAAACTGGAGAATGATTCGTGAGAATCTGGACGTCACCAAGACAAAGCATGTGTTGAGTGTCGAATTAATTGGCTCGGATTATGATGAAGTTATCAAGATGCCATCTAACGCTGAAGGTGAAAGACTATACACCCTTACTCCACCACAAAATGAAGTTCATAACAGATTAGTTTCTGAAATCACCTTAGGTGAAGATAATGTCAAGACAATTGTTTTAAAATCCACAATCACAATTGAGAATTCAACTCAAGTGTCAGTATTGTTCAAAGGTGCTTCCAAAATCTACACAGTTGGCCCTGGTTGCTCTCATGCTGTCCCTATCGATGAGGTCTATGACAGCAAATTCTCTATCAAACCAGATATTAAAGTTCCCTTCAAATGGTCTGAAAACACCCTAGATTGGAAAGAATTGAGTCACACATCCAAATCAATCAGATGTGCATCCGAAGAAGAAGGTGACACCACCAGCTTCTTTTTCCAAGTTGAAGCCAAATTTGACAAAACTGAACCTTTAACTAAAGTTTATCCTCACATGAAAATCATTTTGTCAGCTCCATTAGAGATTGAAAATTTGTTGCCATATGACATGACATATAGATTGTACGATAGAAGCTCTAATCGTGACTGGAGAAACTTCTTGAAGAAAGGTGATGTCAGTCCTGTCCATGTTGTTCAATTAGAACATTTCTTATTGTTGAGTGTTCAACCAAAAGACAGTGGTTTCAGCAAGAGTGATTTTGCTATAATCAATTCTCCAGAGAAGAGCGAATTCAAGAAAGAGGATCGTTTGTTTATGAAACACGAAGATGGTCAGATATTAAACTTGAATATTCGTTATTCCTCTACAAAGAATGAAGGTGTTGGTGTCAGAGTTGTCATTTATTCTCCTTACATCGTTTTGAATAGAACAGGTAAAGATATTTTCGTTGAAGAGAATTATAACTACAATGTTATGAACTCAAAGATTGATCTCAACCAAGGAAATATCCAGACAGCTGTTCCAAAGATGTTCTCATTCGAGAAAAAGAACGATGTCGGTTCACGAGCTTTGATCAGATTCGAAAATTCCAACAGAAGTAAACCAGTGAGTTTTGAGACCCTTGGTCAAACAAATGAAATTAATCTCAGCATCCCAAACAAGAAGAACGAATACAATTTAGGTATCAGTGTGCAAGAAGGTGAAGGCAAATACAAACTAAGCAAGGTGATAACCCTTGTTCCACGTTACATTGTTAGAAACTATTATTCTGAAAACATTGAAATCTTGACAGTTGGGTCTTCTGAAACGAAACAGATGGTTCCTGGAGATGTTAAGGCTTTATATAATCTTCCAAAAGTTGATCAGAAGCAATTACAACTTCGTTTCCAAGGTGCCAAAACTCCTTGGTCTTCACCATTCAATATCAAGGATACTGGCCAGATTTACATCAAAGCATTAAAACCAAACGTTGGACACATATTGTTAAAGGTTGAAATTGTTTTTGAAGAAGCTGCATTATTTATCAATATTGCAGATGCTGAGAATCATTGGCCATTTTCTATTAGAAATTTCAGTAATCAAGAATTTATCTTTTATCAAAAGAATCCTTATTTGAATGAAAACAATGAAATTCTGGATGAGGCAGGTAAAGATTTCCATCCAATTTATTATAAAGTGCCTCCCAAAAGTGTTATGCCATACGCATGGGATTATCCTGCTGGTTTGATGAAAGAGCTGATTCTGAGATCGGGGGGAAGAGAAAGGTACATTCAATTAGCTGAGATCGGTAACTTAAGACCTATGAAACTTCCTTCTGCAGGTGTTATCGTTGATTTGAATGTTGTTGCTGATGGACCAACCCAGTCTTTAGTAATTTCTAATTATGATCCAAAATCCAGTTTTTACAAATTGAATGAAGATCCTGGATCTTCAGTTTCTGTTGCCAATTCAGACAAGTTCAAAGCAGTTGAAGAAGATTCTGACATTTTGACTCAAATTTTATTCAAGTTCCAAGGTGTTGGTATCTCTTTAATTAACACTAGACTACAAGAATTATGTTATATCACAGTCAGAGGTATCGAACTTCGTCTGAACGATTCAGACTTGTACCAGACTGTCAGTTGGAAGCTCAAATGGCTACAGATTGACAATCAGTTGTTTGGGGGTATTTATCCAATCGTCTTGTATCCAACAGTTGTTCCACAGTCAACTAAAGAAATGAATAATCACCCAGCATTTTCTGGTTCTGTTGCCAAAGTCAAAGATGATAGTCATGGTGTCACATATATCAAATATGCAACCACCTTGTTACAAGAGATGTCTTTTGAAATTGACGAGGATTTCTTGTTTGCATTATTGGACTTCTCTAAATTTCCAGGGGCTGCTTGGAACAAAAGACAGGAGGATAAATTATGTGATGAAACTGTTTCATTACCAGAACCAAGTAAACCATCGGAAGGTGATATTTACTTCGAAGTGTTACACATTCAGCCAACTCAACTGAACTTGTCATTTGTTCGTACTGAAAGAATTAACGTTGAAGATAAAGCAAGTCCTCAAAACACAATCACGTTCTTCTTCAATATCTTGACAATGGCAATTGGTAACATCAATGAAGCTCCAATTAGATTGAATGCATTGTTGATTGAGAATGTTAGAGTTCCTTTACCTACTTTAATCCAGAATATTCAAACTCATTACGGGCAGAATTTCTTTTATCAAATCCATAATGTTTTGGGATCTGCTGATTTCTTGGGTAACCCAGTTGGTTTGTTCAATAATGTTAGTTCTGGTGTCATGGATTTCTTCTATGAACCATATCAGGGGCTTGTTATGAATGACAGACCACAAGAATTGGGTATCACTGTTGCCAAAGGTGGTTTAAGTTTCCTAAAAAAGTCAGTGTTTGGATTCTCTGATAGTTTTGCTAAGATTACGGGATCCTTGGCTAAAGGTTTAACTGTTGTGACACTTGATAAGGACTTTCAAAGACGTCGTCGTATGAATCAAAGAAAGAACAAACCAAAACATGCACTTTATGGATTTAGTAATGGTGCAACTTCATTCATTGATGGTATCAGTAGTGGTATATCTGGTATTGCATTGAATCCAATCCAAGGTGCAAATCAAGAAGGTGGGTATGGATTTTTCAAAGGTCTCGGTAAAGGTATAATTGGTTTACCAACAAAGACAGCCATTGGTATTTTTGATATGGCTAATCAAGTTAGTGAAGGTATTAAGAATACAACCACTACATTTGATGGTGATGGTCTTGATAAAGTTAGGCTCCCTAGATTCATTGACCATAATAAACCTATTAAGCCATACAATGAAAGAGAGTCTCAAGGTCAGTACTGGTTAAAAACTGCAAGTGGTGGTAAGTTGATCAACGATGACTACTTAGCCCATGTGGTGTTGCCCGGTGAAGAGATGGTTGTCATAGTTACTTTCAAACTAATAGCATTGATATCCACATCGGTTAATGAGATCAAATGGGCTGTTGAGTTTGAGAAAGTTAGAGCGATCACACAGGAGAAGTCAGGTATTTCGATTGGACTAACAGATAACAGAGAAGGTCCATTTATTCCTATTCCTGATGTTAATTCAAGAAAGTTTCTTTACAAAAAAATTGGTGTTGCCGTCAACGAATTCAACAAAAAATGTCAAGTTATTTTATGAATGAAAAGCGAGATATTAAATCTACCAAAGGAAGAAAATCCAATCAATTTCATGCTTATATTAATACAAATAATCAACGAAGAAAGTTGTTTATATTCTTTGTTCTTTTTACTTTGTGGTATCTGTAGGCTCGCTTTCAAATATATTTGGAGTATCTCCCGCCCTTTTTTTCAAATATTTGATAAACTCTGTGGCGGTTTCCTTTTTTTGAAATTCAAATTGTAATAAATCTGAAACTAAAGTTCCATCCAAAGTTTTTATAAGTAGTCCTTCATCAGTCAAGTTAAATTCCCCTGGTTTGAGCGCTGTTGATTGAATTGAGCTTTCTTTGAGTTGATGGAATAAAACTCTTCTAAATTCATGGATCATTGGTTTTCTTCTTTGCTTGACTTTGATCTCTTTGAAACTATACAACGATCCATCTAATGCATTGAACTGAGCTAATATAGACTTGTTTGTACCACTAGCCCAATCTATCTGTCTCATTGATGGTGTTATCTTCTTTGCGTATGAATATTCAAATACAGGTTGGAATTGAGGATTTCTGTAAGTCTCTTCAACGATAACTTTCTGGAGCATATCTGCACCAACCTTCGCCAATAAATCTGTAAGGTCCTTTTTTTTAACACCTTCTGATATTGGTATCTGCTCACTTTGTGAAACAATTTGGCCCTTGTCGAATTCTGAAGGATGAAGTGTTTGGATTGTAACGCCAGTATATTTGTCTTGATTTAAGAGTGCATATTGGATTGGACTAGCACCAGAGTATCTGGGAAGAAGTGAAGGATGGATATTCAGAGAAAATTGGGTCTCTTCAATGAATTTTTTGGGTATCAACTTGCCGTAAGAAACGGCAATTGCCATATCGTACTGATTCTTTAAAAGTTGTAAAATTTCAGTATTGGACTCTGCTCTTATCACATTGAGATCTAATTGCTTAGCTTCAAGTGCAATTTTAACATCAGTTATAGTTTTCAAGTCACGGCCAGTCGGTTTTGGATGTTTTGCAATCACGTCAATATGCTCAATAACATCTGGAGTTGTTTGAGAAAGTTGTCTTAACGCTTTCAATGATGGGATACTGAAATCATCAGAGCCAAAGAAGGCGACTCTGAGAGGTTTTTGAGGTATTATACTAGTACTGAATTTTTTTGCGAACCATGCCAAAGTGGAAGGAAATCTCAATCCTCTATCCATCGTTGTTATTAGTGGAAAGCTGATGGATATACGTCTCGGATTAACTAACACATAATTTGGTGTATGGGTTTTATAGCAGTCAGCAAGCGAAAAAAAAGATTACAGCACTCGAATTTCGCACATGGTCTCCCACTGTACTACTC
>JAKTZZ010000097.1:0-10308 GCA_030579035.1 Gotozyma siamensis
GGCTACCGGATGCACCAATTACACAACTCGAAGGCAAGTGCTACATGTTTCTTCGTCTTCGATTGGTCTCAAAAATTTATGCTTATGTCTTATATGTAGTTCTAATCGCCAAACCAGCAACTACCGACTACCTGCGACTACAAGTAGTCATTTCGCGAATTTGCGACTATTTGCAAAGCTCTAAACTATTGTGGTAAGTTTCGCAAATTAAATTATTAAATCGACTCGTCAAGGTGAAAATGCATCGATAATGACCACCAGGTTAGCGTATGTTCTCACTTGAATCTCTGCAGAAGTACCATTGACCTGAGATCTAGTCACAAACTAACTGATCACTTAGATGCAAAGAATGTCGGAGACGAAAGGCAAGTTCGCATCCCCTTAACTTACCACCTATCTTAGCACTAACATCCAACAGAAAAAGTGCGATTTCAAAGATCCCACCTGCTCTCTGCGTGCAAAAATAGGAGTACAGTGTGTCTCTTCAATCAGCGATAAACGGAAAGTGAAGTACGGCAAGAAATACATTGAGTCATTAGAGAACCAGATCAAAACATTAGAGAAACTTGTTGAAAAGATCAACCAAATAGACTCACAATCAGCATCATCAACATCAACAAGGAACACAAAGATACAACGCGATGTGCATAAGGAGAGGAATTACAACGATTCTAATGAGTATCATGTGATAGGCAGGGCAAGCGAAGGCAAGATTTCCGTGTTCACACCATCTTCGATTTTCATACCGCCTATAAACAACGAAACCAAAAATCTGAAATATCAGCTTCCTAAAGATTTTGAAAGTTTCCATAATGATTGGATCTTGGAATGCATATCATGTTTTTTCCAGTATAGATATCCTGATTTGTTATTCTTCATTCATAGAGAATCTTTTCTTACTGATTTTTTCAAAGGTGAAGAGGATATCAAGACTTCGTTACCTTACTGCAGTGAGGAATTAATTTATGCAATTTGTGCACATGGTTCATCAATACGAGAATCATCTATTTCCTTTAACGATGATATTGTCGGCATTACTGACTCTTCAACTTTTTATAAAAAAGCAATGGATTTAACCTTTGACAGGATTAAGAATTGGGAAGGTAATAATATAACCACTGTTCAAACGTTGCTATGTCTTGCTTTTTTTAGCTTAGGCAAGAATGATTCATCATTAGCGTGGCTACTATCAGGAATGGCACTTCGGATTGGTCAAGATATTGGATTTTAGTTAGATCCAACACACTGGAGAAGTTCAGGATTTGAGAACTCTGTGATTTTTTCTGATTATGATGTTGAAGTCAAGAGTAGAATTTACGGTGGTTGTTTTGTTGCTGATCATTTCTTCGCAATTGTCACAGGAAGATTCTCAACTTTAGAATTATCAAACTCGAATTTAAAATCATCAAAAGACCTCCCAGTTCTGAAAGGTATTGATAATTTCAGATACAAAGATCCATCGGATACAAATGTTGTTTTATTAGACATCCCTGGTCAATTAGATTGTTTATTAAAACTATATTCAATCTCTGGAGTTTACCAAAACAAGATATTTGGTTTTGATACATCAAGAATGGACTCTGAATTAAGAAAACTAGAGAGACTCAAGAATTTGGGTCTTTTCAATCTAGAACTACAGAGACTTAAAACTGAAAACATTGAAGATAGTTATAAATGGAAAAAAATTGATCTATCTAAAAGAGGACATAACTTAATAATGATGGGATTCATATGGCAGTATCAATTCACTTTATTAAGCTTCAATAAACCATTCATGACTTCATCATTCTGTGATTGTGATGATAATGAAAAAATTCTTGAATTCTCAAGAACTCAATGCATTGATTCAATTGACGAATTCCACGTATCTTTAAAAAGATTTATCGAAGTTGAAAATTATTGCAATGCACCATTAATCCTTGTCTATAACATCATTTTATCTGTGATGATCTTACTATCATTGGTTTCAAAGTCATTAATATCCGATAGAAATCATCAACTTAATTTTTTTGTTACTTCTTTGAAAGAATTATCGAATTATTGGGAGTTAGCTCAAAAGTACCATGAAGTTATCAAGAACTTATTCGAAAATACTGATGTTGTTGACGATCAATTGATGTCTGAAAATAATCAAGTTTCTGAACTCTTGTTCTCAACAAATACTGGTGATATATATCCTGGTCATATACTTGACTTGATTGATAGTGCATTCTTGAAAGAAAATGGATTAGATGATATTTCCCTCGAATAGTATGATTCTATTTTAATGACTCAATATAATTTAGATTCTCAATTTATAATTAATTCATGGGCCTTTAGTAAATTAATCATGAAATTATGGCTTTTAGACTTATAAAATAATTACAAGTGATGTTAACAAATTTTACGCCTGACACTAATAACTGGTAATGGACAACATAACATAGTACTATACACCAGCAACGCTCCTCATAATTAGGTTCACTTACTTTAGTTATATTATATATTAACTCTTTCCATTAGTACAGAAATATTTGAATTTATTCTTTTCAATGAAAAAAGAAAGCTTCAATTCAAACCATTTTTCAACCCAATTTGAACCACCTTGATAAAAGAATCAATATCGTCATGGTTATTGTAAATCCCAAGAGAAACACGAACACCAGATCTGTACTGTGACACATAGACCTGATTAGATTTGAATAATTTCAACCATTTTGGATCATTCAAAGGAATGACATTACTCTGCGGTGATCTCAGAGAGCCATTACTTAATCCAATTACAACAACACCAATCTTGCCCAGCTCCTGTCTTAGATATTCACCTAACGATCTCAGATAGTTCTCAACGTTTTTTATACCCACAGTTTGAAGGAAATCGATGTATGAAGCGACAGCAGCGATCTGTATAAGTGGCTTATTCAAATGTTCATACCTTCTCGCATCTGAAAAAGTTTCAACCTTAGGAGAGGCAATCAAGCTCGAGTCCAAGTTACTGACAGCACCAGCGCATAATACTGGTGGTAAAGTTTTCAAATCGTTGATAATTGTTGGATCAATATATAAGATTCCCAGCCCAGTTGGAGAGCTTAAACCTTTGTGAATACTAAACGCTAGTGCAGAAGCATCCAATTCCTGGACGTCAATTTCACCAAATCCGATTTCTTGAGTAGCATCGACCAAAACGTGAATACCTTTAGGTCTTAAATTTTTCGTTAATGATTTAACATCATTCTTTAAACCCGAATGGAACATGACTGAAGATATCCCAACAGCTCTTGTCTTTTCATCAATCAAAGGTTGGAAGTCTTCATATCCATAAGTTCTCAAGTTTGATTCGTCTACTTTAACAAATCTGATTTCAAGTCCCTGATCTTTCATACCTAACCAACCATACGCTTGATTTGGATGCTCAGATTCTAAAATGACAATATTATCACCTTTTTCAAACTTAATAGATCTTTGAAATAAGTTCAAGGCATCAGATGTGTCCCTTGTGAAAGCAATGTTGTTAACAGATGTGTTAATGAAATCAGCAACTTTCTGTCTTGAAATTTCAACTTGTTCAGTATAAAGTGGTTTATAATTCGGAACTTCTCTCGATATTTTCAAGTATCTATCAATAGTCGAGCTAAAGATTTCATTGGCTGGTGGCTGGAAGGAAGAGTTCAAGTAAATATCACCTTGTGATAATGATGGGACTTTACTTCTGAACTCACTTATATAATCTGATACTGTCATTTTACGATTTATAACTCTTGATCCTTGTAACTTCAAGTTCAAGAAGTTAGCGATAGTCTTTATATGTAATTTCTTATAAAGATAATCATAAGATTCAAGAACCTCATATAGACTGTCAATCGGAGGTTCAATCACCGCTCATCGATGGTATAGTAAAGGCGGAATTCAAAGCCCGACACACTCGATCAAATCAGTTATCTGTACAACGAAGAAAATCAAACTCCTAACGGATCAGCCTTTGTGCGTGCAGAGTTTTGATCATAGATGATACTTCGCGGATAAGGCAAGTCCACTGATGCTATTGTGATTCCTCCTAATAAACTAACCATACCTAGAAACCTGAAAACTGAGAAAATTTGGCGGACATTGAATCTCCGACCTTATTGAATCACAAACATATTCAGAATTCACAATATGCACTCTTATCAATCGTTGGAGCCTTGATAAGACCCAGCAAGTGCAATACATCAAGCATCAACTGTCAGAAACATCTGACGTTATCTTATATCACAGTCATCGATAATCTGCTAATATTTTACACCCATCTGATTCGTCTCATCTATATAAAGGCATTGATCACTTCGACTTTGTTACGTTGCTTAAAGTAAGAAGACAAGATTAAGTCTGAAGATTCAACCCAAGTCTATTTCCCAACCAAAAACAGCATGAAAGGTAATAATGTTATAGAGTTGGATGTTTTTGATTCTTCCAGTAAGATTCCTTATGACAACTACAAAGTGGAGTCTCATACTGAAAAAGGTGAAGTGATCTCTGAAGAAATGGGAAAAGAACCAGTTTTGAAAAGAGATTTCAAAACGAGACATGTTAACATGATGGCTATTGCAGGTGCTATTGGTACGGGGCTGATTATTGGTTCTGGTACTGGTTTGAAAAGAGGTGGTCCGGTTTCGCTTTTCATTGCATACATTTTCACAGGATGTTTACTTATGGTGGTGCTGTTATCGTTTGGTGAAATGGCAGCTTATCATCCCATGGATAAAGCGTTCTCAGGCTATCCGTCCAGATACATTGATAGGTCTGTGGGATTTGCAGCTGGTTGGAACTATTTTTTCAAGTATGCCATTGTCCTGTGTTCAAATTTAACAGCTTCTGGTTTAATCATTCAATATTGGAGAAAAGACTTAAATGTTGGTATTTTTGTTACTGTCTTTGATCCTTGCATTGGTAATTAATTGGTTCAATGTTAAGTTGTACGGTGAGATTGAGTTTTGGTCAGCATCAGCTAAACTTATCGCTTTAGCAATTTGTTTCATTGCATGCCTTGTCATTACATGTGGTGGTGGTCCCACTGGTAGAACAATCGGATTTCAATATTGGAGAGAAGAACCATTCATGGAGTATTTAGTAGATGGCTCGACTGGTAAATTCTTAGGGTTTTGGGCTTGTGTTATTCAGTCATGCTTCTCATATGTTGGTTCAGAAGCCGTTGGTGTTGTGTTTGGAGAAGCACCAAATCCTAGAAAAACAATTCCTAAAGCTTCGAAACAAGTTCTCTTCAGGATTTCATTTTTTTACATCTTTGGTGTATTTGTCCTTGGTCTTGCAGTGTCTCCACAAAATGAACTTCTTGTCAACGCTAAAGGTTCTAATGCTTCTGCTTCTCCATTTGTTATTGCTATCAAAACTGCAGAGATCAGAATTCTTCCATCTTTCTTAAATGGTTGCTTACTGATCTTTGTTAATTCCGCAGCTAACACTGATTTATACTTAGGTTCAAGAGCGTTGTATGGTCTTGCCAAAGATGGACTTGCACCAAAAATGTTCCTCAAGTTAAACTCTCAAGGTGTTCCATATCATGGTGTTTGCTTCACTGCAATCTGGGGGGTTTTATCATATCTAAATGTTTCAGAAGCTTCCTCTTCTGTTTTCAGTTATTTTGCAAGTACAGTCACTGTGTTTGGTATTATTAATTGGCTCTACATCATGGTCTCATACGTTTTCTTCCAGAGAGCTTTAAGATTTCATAAAGTTCAAAGAGAAGATATCCCATTCAGAATGTGGTTTCAACCATACGCTTCATATATCACTCTTGGATGCATTGTCGTAATCACTTTCTTTAACGGTTACAACGCATTCATTCGACATTTCGATTACAAAGTATTCATAACTACGTATATTGGAATTTTGTTCAACATCTGCATGATTGTTGGTTGGAAAGTCATTCATAAGACTAAATTTGTCCATCCAAATGATGCATTCCCAGATTCGATTCTAAATAAGTATGATGTTTATACTTGAGTCCAGAAAGTTTTTAATTGTTGAGATTTGTATAACAGGTTGTCCTTTGATTTCTATTTGATCCACTATAGTGAGATTTTTTATTGTATGTTGTTGTCTTCCAGATTTAGTTTAAACACTTAACCGTTAAAAATCAATGTCCAATTTCAACAGGCTGCAGCTATCAGCCTCAATATATATCTCTTGTGAACTGATGCCATCGCAACGATTTTTGAATTCGTGCATTTGTCGATTTGTCAAACCATCCAGTCTTGAAAAACTGAAGCAAACCATTTTGAAATCATCAAACTCCTTTCCTTACAGCCAATGAAGCTAAACAGTATTTTGAAATTTCTCATTTGGAAAACATTACGAGTCATACTAAAGTCCTGTGGTTGAAAGAGTGGTGCATTTTGAGCGGAAAGTGACTTTCAACAAATTAATCAATTGCTTAATTTTTGATAAAGGTCTCATCGAGATGAATGGATTTAGGACTACGCTACTGACCCCTGTCCGCTCACTTTATAATCCGATTAATCAGACCATTCATCGCACATTAATTAAAATTTAATTATTCCATTAAACTGTAATAAAGATTACTTCCCGAATATCTACGAAAATCACTTTCCGCTCAATATCACACCACTGGTCCAAAGCTGCCACTATAGTCTATTGTTTCAATTCATTGCCAGGAAAATGAAAAACTATGTGTCTTCATCAATTTTCAAACCTACAATCACACTTCAGTTATTTTGCTTAAAGTTTCGATACCGATTAAAACATTTTAATTAGGCCGTAGTGGATGATTTTACACGTGGAGCAAATCAATTCTAATTCGATTTGACTATATAGAAAGGGGGAGAGGATTTCCTGGCCTTTAAATTTTAATACCATTCTAATATAATCCAGCTTAAATCGTGCATTATTTTATAACTCGGTCTCCAAATGGTAGTTTTTCCCCTCACCGAAGAGGCGGCCATTAATCTTTTAATTTTAACAGGTCGTTTAGGATTAAGATTACAACATCAATACAGTTTTTGAACTCCTCCGTAGTTTTCCCTGTTCCTCAAGTGAAAATGGATAATGTATTTGTTCCATCACATCAAAGTAGAGAGTAGTAATTCCTCTCAAAATCTTAGACTTCGATTGCTTCTTGATATGAGCGCTTACAATTGTAACTTAGCTATCTGTTGACTAAGATAGCATATATCAGTTTCATACTTCGAGTTCATGGGCTTCAGGAAGATTGAGTGAAGTTGTTTCCCTTAACATAAAAATAATTGAAGCAAATATGGACTCGCATACACCAGCATGTTTATTGTGATAAAAAGTATGGAAATTATTTGTAAGAGTTGATTTCTCTTGGTATTAGGAAAATTTATCACTGCCATTATCCATAAGAACACCGAGCCTATCATAAATGGAGCTAAAGCCATGGAAACAATTAACCAATACTGTGGATCATGCGGGTCGTATGCTGCAAAGTTGAATGATGAATAAAGCATTATTATTAGTTTAGTTTGAATTTTCCCTTTAGAAATATGATTTAATTATCAAAATATTTTCGGGTTAAAAAGAATATTCGTACTGGTCTGTGGTCGATGCACTTCAAATATCATCACAGGTATCATTGTATGCCCTTTCGAGCTTTGGGTACCAACTCATACCGGCAATACAAAAAACTCAAACCACAGGATGAAACTCAAGGAGGCATTCCAGAAATTACTCGATATCACCAATACTTTTCCTTTCAACCCTCGTATCACTTCCTTCAAGCCCTTGTAAACCCCTCAAATAGTTTGTTTTTGTGTATCAATGATGTAATCGTGTTCGTGATTAGTTCATTCATCGAACTTTTGATTTGTGTCTCGTCAAAGTTCATAGTGGTTTCGCCTGTCTGGTTTGAAATCTTTTGATTTCTGAAAGGTTTGGAATTAGGAATTTGGTGGTTTTGATTCAGGGTCATTGTCTTTTCGCTTGGTACTTTTCAATTCGAAGTTTGGTTAAGAGAGGCTGCGTGTGAACAAATAAATTATAATCAAAAAAAGCATGTACCAGTTGAAGGCACCAAGATAAAAGAATGCACCAGCGACTCATCATGTTCAGAGGTTATATATGCAGGATCTCATCGCGTTGCAGAACACTATGAAGGAAGTATCGATTAAAGCTCAGATGGAGACTTATGAATAATTCGCCGAGGACTTTGGGCTTCAACGAAGAAGAATTGACCGTCTATGGTGTTACAATACAGAATTCTAATAATTTCGAGATAGTCCATGTCTACTTTTATCATGATTTTCTAAAGACTAGTGTTTAGAAATTGGTTTAATGAAAGTATTTCTAATATACAATGCTTGCACAGGCATTAAATTAACAAGGTAAAAACGTTCCAGATCGTCTCAAAAATTGAGTAGATCATGAGAATCAAAAGATGTTGCAATGGAAAACAAGGAAGAACATCAAAATATGGCATTATGACCACAAATGGGTAGAACGCATGAACATCAGAAACAAAATATTAAGTACATAGGTCGAAGCAGTCTAAACAAATAACAAAGAAAACATCAAAGCAGCAAAAGTGGAACCAACTGCTAATCTTGGGGCAGAACCTTCAAATTCACTCACGTTATCTTGGGAAAAAGTGCTGGTAACTTCACTTTCGACAACGTATGTTGTTTCGAGTGTGGTTGGGGTTCCCTCAACAACTGAGGTGATTAATTCAGTGCTGTAATGAGGAGTTCCACTACTTGATAAGGTTGTCACATCTTGCTTTCTAGTGACAACTGAGATGCCAGAACCTGGAACAGCGGTACCTTCAGTGCTTTCATAGGTGACAATAGTACCATCATGGGCAGTAACATGAGTCTTGGTGATAAACGCAGTTGGTTCTGTGGCAGGTGGAACTGTAACAGAAGCTGTGTAAGCTGAAGTAGCACTGGTGGTCGTAACTAATCCCAAAGTGTAAGATGCCGTAACTTCTTGAGGAAATTCTGTGATTGGACAATAAGTGGTGTATGAAGTAACAGTTCCTTCAACAAGAGTGGTAACAACAGTCAAACCGGTCGGAACAACTGTTTGATGGCATTTATCTTCTTCACAAGATGCGATGGTAACTAAGGTGGTTACTGGACCTTCAATGATGGTAGATTCACTAAGTGGACAGTACGTAGTGTACTCAGTCACCTGACCGCTAATGGTGGTGGTGAAAACAGTGAGTCCTGTGGTAACAGCACCAGTCGAGCAAACGCCTGCACTGCACTTAGTGGTAGTGACGACAGTGGTTTGAGAATCAGAGTTAGTAGAAACACCAGAGCCAAAGCTGTCGGAAGAGCCAGTAGATTGAGAATCATGGGCAGAGATGGAACCAGGACTACTAGTAGCGGTTGAACCATCAGAGCCAGTAGCAGTTGAGATATTGAAGCCAGTTGTATTTGAAGACCCAGAGGTTGATCCGGAACCATTAACAAACTCACTGGAAGATGAACTTGATTCAGGCTTGAAAACTAATGTGTTTTCCACCTCGAGCACAATAATAACACGTTTAGCCAATCTAGCATCAACAGTATCAGCGCTCAAAGTACCACTAGAGGTGAATGAATCACCTATGGAAGCATCGGTACCCTCGTAGACAACAGTTATAACATCTTCAACACCAACAGCAACAGGAAAGTCAACTTGTAAAGTATCACTATCAACCATGATGATAGAATCAGTGGAAATAACATCATTAATATACACCGTACCAGTGGTATAGTCAAATGGACCAGATTTTGTTGCAACATAAGTAAATCCATTGTATGGACCGAGAATACCTGAAAACGTTAAAGTCCACTGAGGAGTAACCCCAATAAATTCACCAGTCAAACTAGCAATGGCAGTTGGTGCTGTAATTTCAGTTGCAGTTTCAGATGAGGAAGCAGCAGTAGATTCCGTTGCATCAGAAGACAATGACCGATCTGTGGCAGTAAATACCATAGCTGGCAAGGAAAAGGTGTCGTCAGTCGAAACAGAAATAGCGTCTGACGCTTCTGAAAAGACAGAATATTCCAATTCAGTAGATGAAGTCGCATCAGACCCATTATTGGCAGAAACAGTTAAAGGAACATCTGCAGAAGAGGAAGCCTCAACGCCATCAGTAGTAGCAGAGGCTGAAGCACCGTCCGTGACTGAGAGAGAATCCGAGCCATCAGTAGCATCAGAGGCTGAACCACCATCAGCGGATGAGGAAGCATCTGAACCATCATTAGCAGCAGAGGCTGAAGCACCATCAGTGAATGAGGAAGCATCTAACCCTTCTGAAGAGCCTGAAGAGTCGCTATCAGTGGCTGAGGAAGCATCCGAACCATCAGT